>JAAIIK010019931.1:0-11921 GCA_014706435.1 Silurus glanis | reverse complement strand
TTGAATATTCCTTTCAGATAAAAGTCATAAATAAATAGATTGAAGTGGAGCTGTTCGTGTGTTATTGGTCTATTAAACTGAGTTGGAGAAGTTCTGTTAGATACGAGACTCTCCATTAACAATTTCTGCTACCTGAACTAACTACTGGTATAATATCGAACTAAATGCTCAGTTTAATTTGGATTAATTTCCTTCTACATGGAATAAACTGTAAAACTTCATACGGTCACCATCTACCATCAGTCTAGTGTAATCTCTCACCAAAGATACCTGAGATCTGGTCTCTACTTTTATAAAATTCATTAGAAATAAATGAAAATAATCAGGCTGTAATACTGCACTGTATTTAACTGCCTCTTTTTTTCTTCGCTTTGATGTATTTGGTGTTATAAGTTTTGTTTCAGTAAATTCAGACTGTTTGTTTGTATTTAATTTTAGTTTCTGTTTAATACCTAATCTCTAATATACAGTAAAAGCCAAACTGCTGTGTGTCTTGTCCTCGCTAATAATGAGCTCATTAGAGCTCCACTACTTCTAATTGCCTGCTGTGACAGTAAGCTCTAATACGCATCACACTGCCACCTACTGGACATTTATGATTCTGCAACATTCATGGAGTCACTCCGGTCAACTTCCGGTTCTTAACTCAGACCCAGTTTACTGTCAAATACCGTGTACTGCTTTCTCTATGGAGCTCTATGTAATAAGTGTAGTTTAAACACTCATCAATCAAATACAATTATCAACAGAATGTAAATCAATGACAGTTTGGACTTTAAAAACCTCTATGTATTATGTAACAGAGATATCTACTGAAGTTAGTGTAACCGAGCGTTCATGTAGGGTTCGCCTAAACACTTTAAACTGAGTAAAAACAATAAACGAGATTATCCAAACTCTTCACCACTTTATTAAAACAGCATAACCTTCAGCCAGAAGTCACCGACACTTTAGCACCCCCAAGTGCGCATGTCCCTTACCTATCTATGGCAAGCCCCGAGGGGAAAAATGGATTACACACACAATGAGCACCAGTCGATCCAGAATTAGTACAGCATAACAAAATTCAATAAAGTCTGTTACATACGTCCCCCCCTCACAAAATAAACGTCCCCGTTTATATGCAAAAAAAACATCAGGGAGAATACGTAAAAAAACTAAAATCACAGACCATAAACAGTAATGTATGATGAACATAAAACAAAGCACAGAACCATATGACAACATCCACTTAAACTGAGGAAAACAGTCATTAATACAGAACAAAATCCTGCAAATGGCCAGGAGGTCTACAAACTCTCCCAGTCCTACTAAAGCTAGGCTCTAGCCTTCCAACTGAACACTGTGAGTCCGCCAAAGCATCCAGATCTTTTTGGGAAGGAACACAGTCCTCCCTACCGGAAACATCAGATCCCATGGGAAATGGTCCAGGCTGGGACAAGGGGGAAATGGGCAATGTGTACGGCCGTACCCTGTCATAATGCACTACTTGAGCCCTCTCAGCATTGTCAAAGGGGTTTACAATCCGGTAAGTCAGTCCAGGTTCACCACATGAATCCATGACTTGCACAACTTTATAAGGTCCCTTCCAATTGGGTGCCAGCTTCATGCGACTCTCCACCGGGTTGTGGAGCCACACCATGGCACCTACATCATAAGGTTGGTGATGCATGGAAACGTCATGGTACAATTTCTGAC
Source organism: Silurus glanis (assembly GCA_014706435.1). Taxonomy (NCBI): domain Eukaryota; kingdom Metazoa; phylum Chordata; class Actinopteri; order Siluriformes; family Siluridae; genus Silurus; species Silurus glanis. Next base: position 10,223 of record JAAIIK010019931.1, on the reverse strand, counting down.
GGTCATAAGCCGCCTCACTATGCATCCGCGCACCGCTAAAGGCAGAGTTCAGTTTGATCAGCAGTGAAAGAACAAACTCGCCATGTGTCACTGCTATCTGTGAGTCAGGAGCACGGGTGGGTAACAGTACATTGACGGGAACTCGTGCTTCCCGACCGTGGGTCAAGAAGAAAGGAGTGAAATGAGTGCTGGAGTGAGCCGTGGTATTGTAAGCGAACGCCACATGTTTCACATAATCGTCCCACTCCCCTCCATAAGTCAAAAGTGTCTTAGCCAGTTGATCAATCAGAGTCCGATTAAAGCGCTCAACCATGCCGTCTGATTTCGGGTGGTAAGGTGTGGTGCGAGTCTTTTTAATGTTCAAAAGACAGCAGAGTGTCTGAACCACTTCCGCCTCAAACTGACGACCTTGATCTGAGTGCAAAGCCTCTGGTACGCCATGAAGCAGAACATAGTCCTCAAACAGACATTGTGCCACCGTCTGTGCAGACTGGTTAGGTAAAGCATACAAATTGACAAATTTGGTGAAATAGTCCTCGATGACCAGCACATACCGGTTACCTTTCGAAGTGGCAAGATGTCCATAGCCACTCTTTCAAATGGTCGCACTGACTGAGAACCACCCATCGGCGCACGGTGGGCTGGAACAGGACTACGCCGCGTCTGACACGCCTTGCACTGCTCACACCATGCTTTGATATCCTTGTACATGGAAGGCCAGCAACAAAATTGTCTCGCCCGTTCCCACACCCGCTCAGAAGAGAAATGGGCAGAAGCTGGTGCACCATGCAGCTGTAAAAGTATGTCAGATACCAGAGCAGAGGGAACAACTATTTGAACCACCGGTTTACCCGTGTGTGGGCAGAAAACTGAACGGCATAACAGTCCATCAACAAGAGAAAGATGATTAAATTCAGTCCAGAATTTACGTAAGCGCCAAGAAGCTCCCTGTAACCTCCGCCTGGGCGGTCTTATGGATTGAGCCACCCAGCCCAACACAGTCGAAATATCAGGGTCAGCATGCTGCATAGCCCTAATGTCCGATACAGAGTATGACAAAGTATTAATATGAGACCCGCTGTCCGAATCACTTAGTGAGCCCACGGCAGCCCCGTCACCAGTAGAATCAGAGACATCAGAGGAACATGGAATGTCAGTGTCCATTCGAGCAGAACTCACCACGTTCACATCCAGTACTCCCTTACCACTCGGCTCCGCCTCACTCAGGCTGGACGACTCAGGGCGGCGAGAAAGCGCATCTGCGTTCCCATGACAATGTCCATCTTTGTGTACAATGACCCAATTCAAAGGGTCAAGCTCCAGGATCCATCTACCTCTTCTGCCTGTTGGATCGTCATCAATGGACATACGCCGAAGCGCTAAGAGCGGACGGTGGTCTGTGATAATGGTAAATGCAGTAAGTCCGATGTAATGCTTACACTCCCGTACTGCCCACACAACAGTCCACAACTCACGATCAAAGGTGGACCAACACCTCTGCGTGGAAGTCAATGTCCGGCTGGCATATGCGACAACACGTTCCAGTCCATCTCTGTCCTGGGCAAGAACTGCACCGACTGCTAAGTTGGACGCATCGGTGTAAATTTTAAAAGGTACACTGAAGTCAGGCAATATCACTACAGGGTCAGATGACAACACACTTTTCAAATGGTTAAATGATGTGTCACATTCAGGAGTCCACACCAAGGGGACATTCTTCCCAACAAGTTTGTTCAGCGGGGTAGCAAGTTTAGAAAAACCCTTAACAAAGCGTTTGTAATAGGAACAAAGTCCCACAAAAGGCTCTCACCTCAGAAGGAGAATGGGGAACTGGCCAATTTAAGACTTTCTTAGGTCAGATGTTCTTAGGGTCAGGCTGGAGACCCTTTCGAGAGACTACATGGCCCAGAAAAACCACATGATCTCTGGCAAGGTGGCATTTGCCTGGATTCAGTCTCAACCCAGCAGACTGGATTCTTGAAAACACGTCCTTGAGGCTCAACAGATGTTCTGCAAATGTTTTGTTATAAATCAAAATGTCATCGAGATATACCATGCAGATGTGCCACGGGAGCCCTCTGAGAACTAGCTCCATCAAACGTTGAAATGTGGCAGGAGCGTTGCAAAGACCCATTGGCATTGACCGCCACTGATAGAGCCCTTGTCCCGTAGTAAAGGCCGTCTTCTCTCTATCCTCCTCTGCGACTTCCACCTGCCAGTAACCGTTAGAGAAATCCAGCGTGCTAAACCACATCGCGCCTGCTAACGCGTCTAAGGTGTCATCCACACGAGGCAGGGGATGCGAGTCTTTAATAGTCACACTGTTTAAGCGTCTATAGTTCACACAAAAACGCCAGGCGCCACACTTCTTCCTTACTAAAACAACTGGTGATGCCCATGGGCTACAGCTTTCCTCAATAATGCCATCTGCTAACAGGCCAGCCACTTGTTTCTCTATCTCAACCCGTTTTCCTGGGGCTGCACGGTATGCACGCTGCTTAATAGGTGCTTGCTCACCCGTTCTGATGTGATGTTTTACAAGTTTACATTTACTGCCATCCGTCTGGACAAGCTGAAAATATCGTTGTACTCCAACAGTAATGACGAAAGTGAAGCTTTCTCAGACTCAGAAATAGGTGACTCATCCAGCGACACAGGAGGGATATCACTGGGAAAGGACACTGTCGCTATATCCACTGGAGTATGGAATGGCTGAACATCGGAGTCATCAACTGGGTAAAATTCACCCAGGTGCATGTCCTCCTTCAAGAAAATGTCCTGCCCGGTAGGGTTTAAGATCCGAGCTTTAGTAAGTCCATTGTGAACTGTGCCTACCGTGTGAGCAACAACTAGGTTGGAAGAATCTGCCACATTTGGGTCCAGATATCTAACAAAGTCACTCGTTAAGCGAGCTGTATTAGGCAAGCATACTTTAACAGGCACCACAGACTCACTGAGTGGAGGTAAGGTCATAGCAGTGGCCAGCGAAACATTGCAGCACCTGGGAACAAAGTCTTTGCTGGTAAGGAGAGGAACTGAGATGTCCCGCAGTTGTAGCTTAGCACAGCTGAGGTCCAATAAAGCATGATTCCTCAATAGAAAGCCTAGCCTAGCAATACAGTTTGTGTGGTCTCTCTCAGCACATGAAACACATGCTGCCATAACTCAGTGCCCAGCTGAAACGTTATTGTGATAGTACCTAATGTATCTAGCATTTGTCCATTCACAGCACGGGCCGACACATAGTCCCTTTTCAGCGGCCGATTACGAAGTGTTGGAATTGACATACGAAAGTCAGCGCTCATGAGAGAAACACTGGAACCAGAATCCACTAACATTTGCACTTCAACACCTTCAATAACTCCTCTCACATATGACACTAGCAGCTCCTGACCACTGTTGAAAATAACATTCACGTCTTCAGGGACTGAGTAGCCATCGTTAACACTGTTCTTCTGAGAGCCCTCAGGTAGTACAGCTGGTGTTTGGGCCGCAACATCAGCTACTGTCCGTTTCCCGGCACACTGCGACGTTCTGCTCTGCCAGGAGACATGAATCGCATGCCTCTTTTCCTTGAATCATCCTCATGACTGGTCCATCTACGAGCGGGGCTGGGGCTGCATCTAGCAGGGGAGCGAGCAGCGTATGAGTTGTTATAATCGCGAACATCCATACATGGTCTATGTTCATCACTGCGTTGGAACATTTTATTCTCAGTCTCAGGTGAACGGCCCCTCCGTGCGCTGTCAAAAACACGTGACTGGCATCCACGGCCCCCGCAGACACACTGGCACATACCATTAGACCGAGAGCGGTCTCCACTCCACTCATTCGTCGCTCTCGAACTCGCACCGGATTTCAGTCTTTGGTTTTCCTCACCTAAACGCCTTAGCTCCATCCTCATATCTCTCATTTCTCCTGTTAGCTGATCCACTGCTCTATAAAGTCCTCCACTATCAGTCACAGAGTGAACAGCAGAAACTCCATCCATATTGGCCTAGGCATTATTAACAGGCATGCAATCAGTCTTTAACGTGTCCCTAGCCATTTTACACCGGCCAGCAATTATCACAGCTTCCTCCAAGTCTGTTGCTCCTTGTTCGTGGCATTTAGCTCTGAGCACAGGATCCAGACCAGCCACGAAACGGCGAAACTTTTCCTCTTTCTGCGCCTTGTCCCCATATTCTGGAAAAGCCTCGTCCACTAACCTGCCGATCTCCGCCGCATACACCTCCAAACTTTCCCGCGGAGCACGAGGGCGAGCTGATAGACTGGTTCTGAAACGATCCATGAACTGTCGCTGCCCGAAAGCCTCCTTGAGTCTCTCTTTCACCGCTGTATAATCCGCTTGAACGGCCGCAGGAAGACTGTCCCACAGGAGAAATGCCGCGTTGCTCAAGCGTGTCGGCAGAATTCTCACCAGTTCATAATTATAGGACGCAGCGCCATCTCCCTCAGTTAGCGCTCGGACCGCGACCTCAAACTGCCGCGCCCAACATAGAAAGCTCTGCTTTTCGTCACCGGAGAACGGCGGTGGTAACTCAATTCTCACGTGTCTGTTGATCCTGTCGCGGTCCCGTCTCGGGTACAAATCATCCTCGTCTTTACACCACATGATGGCCGTGCCCACGCTGAACCCGCGCGTGCTAACTCAGCTAAGCACTTTTCAACTATAAACTAACTAATTAAACACCCGCGGTAACATTGAACCAGGTAAACGACAAAAACAAAACAAAACCGCTGCCACCAATGTAACCAAGCGTTCGTGTAGGGTTCGCCTAAACACTTTATATTGAGTAAAAACAATAAACGAGATTATCCAAACTCTTCACCACTTTATTAAAACAGCATAACCTTCAGCCAGAAGTCACCGACACTTTAGCACCCCCAAGTGCGCATGTCCCTTACCTATCTATGGCAAGCCCCGAGGGGAAAAATGGATTACACACACAACGATCCAGAATTAGTACAGCATAACAAAATTCAATAAAGTCTGTTACATTAGCATGCTAAGCTAGCCCCGGTCCGTCCTCAGAGAGCATGGAGTCCCGCTGACCTACACTCGCTTTATACACAGTTTACAGCCGTTTTTATCTTATTTAAGACTGTAATATCGCTCTTCTCTCAGGAACAACAGAAAAAAGTTGTGAAGACATGATATTATTATTAAATCGCCCTTGAAGGATTTCAACCTCTTTGGTGGTGTGAGGGAACGTGTAGCAAGCGAGAACCAAGTTATCAGTGATACAGCATTATTACAGCTCTTATTTACCCACACAAAGTTTATTCAGTGTAAAACTAAGACTCACAACAAGACCAGAGTTGAACTCAGGACCTTTCGCACCCAAAGAACCATACTCCTAGACTAACGAGCCAGGTGATGGGAGCTCAGCTCGCATTGGCAAAGTTTGGTACACCAGGGTAACCTCATAAAATGTCCACACAAGAGCAAGGTCTTGTCGAGAATTTGGTTGTTTCTGGACCACTAATGTAACAAGGAACCTAACAAGAACCAAGTAGCCACATTTCAAATTGATTTGCCACTGGAATGATACTATACACTGCACATGTACAGTGCCTTGCGAAAGTATTCTGCCCCCTTGAACCTTGCGACCTTTTGCCACATTTCAGGCTTCAAACATAAAGATATAAAACTGTAATTTTTTGTGAAGAATCAACAACAAGTGGGACACAATCATGAAGTGGAACGAAATTTATTGGATATTTCAAACTTTTTTAACAAATAAAAAACTGAAAAATTGGGCGTGCAAAATTATTCAGCCCCCTTAAGTTAATACTTTGTAGCGCCACCTTTTGCTGTGATTACAGCTGTAAGTCGCTTGGGGTATGTCTCTATCAGTTTTGCACATCGAGAGACTGAAATCTTTGCCCATTCCTCCTTGCAAAACAGCTCGAGCTCAGTGAGGTTGGATGGAGAGCATTTGTGAACAGCAGTTTTCAGTTCTTTCCACAGATTCTCGATTGGATTCAGGTCTGGACTTTGACTTGGCCATTCTAACACCTGGATATGTTTATTTGTGAACCATTCCATTGTAGATTTTGCTTTATGTTTTGGATCATTGTCTTGTTGGAAGACAAATCTCCGTCCCAGTCTCAGGTCTTTTGCAGACTCCATCAGGTTTTCTTCCAGAATGGTCCTGTATTTGGCTCCATCCATCTTCCCATCAATTTTAACCATCTTCCCTGTCCCTGCTGAAGAAAAGCAGGCCCAAACCATGATGCTGCCACCACCATGTTTGACAGTGGGGATGGTGTGTTCAGGGTGATGCGCTGTGTTGCTTTTACGCCAAACATAACGTTTTGCATTGTTGCCAAAAAGTTCGATTTTGGTTTCATCTGACCAGAGCACCTTCTTCCACATGTTTGGTGTGTCTCCCAGGTGGCTTGTGGCAAACTTTAAACGACACTTTTTATGGATATCTTTAAGTAATGGCTTTCTTCTTGCCACTCTTCCATAAAGGCCAGATTTGTGCAGTATATGACTGATTGTTGTCCTATGGACAGAGTCTCCCACCTCAGCTGTAGATCTCTGCAGTTCATCCAGAGTGATCATGGGCCTCTTGGCTGCATCTCTGATCAGTCTTCTTGTATGAGCTGAAAGTTTAGAGGGACGGCCAGGTCTTGGTAGATTTGCAGTGGTCTCATACTCCTTCCATTTCAATATTATCGCTTGCACAGTGCTCCTTGGGATGTTTAAAGCTTGGAAAATCTTTTTGTATCCAAATCCGGCTTTAAACTTCTCCACAACAGTATCTCGGACCTGCCTGGTGTGTTCCTTGTTCTTCATGATGCTCTCTGCGCTTTAAACGGACCTCTGAGACTATCACAGTGCAGGTGCATTTATACGGAGACTTGATTACACACAGGTGGATTCTATTTATCATCATTAGTCATTTAGGTCAACATTGGATCATTCAGAGATCCTCACTGAACTTCTGGAGAGAGTTTGCTGCACTGAAAGTAAAGGGGCTGAATAATTTTGCATGCCCAATTTTTCAGTTTTTTATTTGTTAAAAAAGTTTGAGATATCCAATAAATTTCGTTCCACTTCATGATTGTGTCCCACTTGTTGTTGATTCTTCACAAAAAATTACAGTTTTATATCTTTATGTTTGAAGCCTGAAATGTGGCAAAAGGTCGCAAAGTTCAAGGGGGCCGAATACTTTCGCAAGGCACTGTAGGTGAAGGCAAGGCGAGATCCAAACAGCCAGAGGCCCAAGATTCATTTTGTTTTCGTTAATTCTATTTACAGACTGTTAAGCATAAAACCAGAGTAGTAGCTTTGGGAGAAGAAGCAACTTTTTCGGGATTTCAACCTCTTTGGTGCTGTAAGAAAGCAAGCAGCGAGTGAGATCCACATTATCATTGATACCGTGTTCTGATAGCTCTTGTTCACCCGCACACAGTTTATTCAGTGTAAAACTTGGGCTCGTCCGGGATTTGAACCCGGGACCTCTCCCACCCTAAGCGAGAATCATACACCTAGACCAACGAGCCAAGCAAATGCACGTGAGATTGATTCGCAACTGGAACGGCTCTGCACACGAAGTTGACGAGAAGGCGAGAACCCAACAGCTGGAGGTCCATGGATCTTTTTGTTTCCTGTTATGCAAAGTAAAATCCTGGATCAAAAAACCTGAATCATATCCCTAGACCAAAAAGCCCCCTTGTGGAAGAAGTGTCTACTGATATGTCAATGTATAGTTCATGTGCTTTGCTGGCATATGTCTTCAATTGAAACACATAGATAAAACTTAATGTGTCCAGCCAAAGCTGCTTCTGTAACTGCAGGAAACAGAAAGGTTCATTAGGGATTTGAACTTGCAAATACATGTCTCCTGTTCACCATGCTAACATTTTGAAACAGTTACTGTTGCTTTTGCTTTAAGAGTGCAGAGCAATGTCAGGGAGAATTGGTCCTATTTCAAAGCATCAGTTTTGTAGTGAATTGTTTTCTGGGTTCTCATTGAAGAATGCAATGCCATTGTGCTACCTAAAATGTAAGATAGTAGTAAAAAGGAGATTTCAATATAAAACCACTAGACCAACGAGCCAAGCAAATGCAATTAAGATTAAGGCGAGCTCCAAACAGCCAGAGGTCCAATGTTCTTTTTGTTTCTTTGTAATCTATTTACAGACTGTTCAGCATAAAACCAGAGTAATTTAAAGGTCGTCAGGCAATTATGGCCTCAGTATATTAAAGAGAAGAAATCGCTCTCACGGGATTGCAAAGTCTTTGGTGCTATGAGGTAACAAGCACCAAGCGAGAACCAAGTTATCAGTGATACAGTTGTCTGATAGCTCTTGTTCACCCCAACAAAGGTTATTGAGAGCAAAAGTTGAGTTCATCCGGGATTTAAAACCATGACCTCTTGCACCCAAAGCAAGAATCATACCCCTAGACCAATGATCCAGGAGAAGGGAGCACATGTCGCATGGCAAAGGTCGGTACACTAGGGTAACCTTAGAATATGTCCACACAAGAGCAAGGTCACTTCAAAATTTAGTTGTTTGTGGACCACTAATTTAACAAGGAACCAAACGAGAAACAAGTGGCCACATTTCAAATTGATTTGCCACTGGAATGACACTATATCCTGCATATGCCATGGTGCTACCTAAAAGGTATGATAGTATTGAAAAGGAGATTTCAATATAAAAACAGGGTAACTTAATGTTGTCTACCCAACAATGAACTCTATAACTGTAGGCGACGAAGCAGCTCTGTTGGAAAAGAGCTAGACTAACAAAAAAATTTAAAATAAAGCCTACAGCACCTGGTATTCCCAGGTGGTCTCCCATCCAAGTACTAACCAGGACTGATCCTGCTTAGCTTCTGAGATCAGACGAGTTCGAGCGTTCTCAGAGTGGTATGGCCGTAAGCAAGAATTGCTGTTCCAAATTGCCAATTTATTTTTGCTTGTCAGTTTGTTTGCTTATATGCCTTTTCTGCTATTCCAGTAAAACCTTGCATGAAGCGGACTCTTCCATTCCAATTTTATTTTAAATTGCATCTGTAAAAATAGCATTATGTCTGATGAAATATTCTGAGTTCTGCAACTTTATTTGTATAAGTTCCCCTTCATATTCCTCAATATGCTGTCTTCTTTTAAATATTTAAATGTGCATTACCAATATTCATTTGCAAAACAGCATCTCTGAAAAGGCAATAAAACTTTTTCACAGAACATGTTTTAAAAGCAAACAATTTTCCCCCCTCTTTAAAACGTCAAATAAAAAACTATGTTCCACCCTGTCAAATGCTTTCTCATAGTCTAAACTGATATTAAAACCATCTTTATTCTGCTCATGTATCTTATCATATCTTTTATACTAATTGTTGTGTCTGCTATATCTCTTCCTTTTACACCGTCCACTTGGTTAGTTTTAATTATGCTCAGCATTACTTCCTTTAGTCTGTTTTGGATAAAATCTTAAAATCAGTATTTAGCATAGTGATTAGTCTGTAGTTCTTAAGATCTGTTTTCTCCCCTTTTTTCTTATATATTAATTTTATTAAGCCCATTCCCATTCTTTGATTCGACTCTCCTTTCTTAAAAATATCTACATATACTTCTTTCAAAATACCAGTTAAAAAGTCTTTAAAAACTATATAAAAGTCACTCCCCAAACCATCTATTCCACTTTTCTTTGTGTTTAATTCACTTATTGCTCTTTTAATCTCTTCTTCTCTTATCTCTTCATCACATCTTTTTTGTCCACTTCCCATACTGTTGTTTTTATTTGTTACAATAGGTCGTGTTTCTCTTCTTCTTTCACCCCCTCCGCTCTAAACAAACTCTCATAGTATAGCTTTATTTTTTTTTATATTTCATTATTTGTTTTTATAACTCTTTTATTTCCCCCTCTTATTTCTTTTATTATTTCTGCTTTCCCTCTTCTTTTTTCCAGATTCAAGAAAAACTTTGTACATTTTTCACTCTCCACAATGTATTTCACTTTACTTCTTAGTCTTGCACCATCATATTTCTTCTCTTCTATTTCCTTCAAAATTCCCTCAAATTATTTTGTCCTTTGTATATTGTTCCCATTTTCATTTAATTCTTTTTCCAATTTTTCTCTTATTTCTCTCTCCTTATTTCTCTTTTTTTGTATTAGATTGCAGTACACTTTTTGATTAAATATTTAACATTTTCTTATATCCTCAGGATACATTTCGTTCTCCTTTTCTTTTTTAATGA
>JAAIIK010019927.1:0-21731 GCA_014706435.1 Silurus glanis | reverse complement strand
AATCCTAGATTTCTATTCAGCACGGTAGCAAAATTAACAGGGAATAAAAGCACTGCACTCACATGCACACCATCATTAGGTAGTAATGATTTCATGAACTTTTTTAATAATAAAATTGAAAACATCAGGCAAAAAATCCAGACGGTTAATATAAATCCAAATTATTTTATAAGTAACCCTGTAGACAGCAGTGTAATAATAGCAGACAATCAATTACAAAGTTTTACTCCTATTCATGAGAATGACTTAATTTCATTAATCTCCTCATCAAAATCATCAACCTGCATTCTCGACCCCTTGCCTACAAGTTTCTTTAAACAGATAATTCCAGAGGTAATTGAACCTGTTTTAAAAATAATAAACTCTCCCATTAGCACTGGTTTTGTACCAAAATCCTTCAAACTGGCAGTTATCCGCCCCCTAATTAAGAAACCTGACCTTGACCCATGTCAGCTGTCCAACTACAGACCAATATCAAATCTCCCCTTTATATCCAAAATTTTAGAAAAGGTTGTAGCACAGCAGTTATGCTCACACCTACTTATGAATAACATTTTTGAAATGTATCAGTCAGGATTTCGGCCTCATCATAGCACAGAGACGGCGCTAGTTAAGGTGGTAAATGACCCGTTATTGGCCTCTGATCAGGGTTTTGTCTCCTTACTTGTTTTGCTCGACCTCAGTGCAGCTTTTGACACTGTTTGCTAGACTTGAGAACGTTGTTGGAATAAAGGGAACAGCTCTCTCTTGGCTCAGGTCTTATTTGACTGATCGCTATCAGTTTGTTGATGTAAATGGTGAGTTCTCCACACTCTCTGAGGTAAAGTTTGGTGTTCCTCAAGGATCTGTCTTAGGCCCTCTGCTTTTCTCTTTATATTTGCTGCCTCTTGGTGAAATTATTCATAAACATGGTATTCGCTTCCATTGCTATGCTGATGATACACAGTTGTATATTTCAGCAAAGCCAGATGAGAGAGATCAGCTTAACAATGTTGAGAAGTCTGTAAAGGACATTAGACAGTGGATGCTTGATAACTTTCTTCTGCTCAACTCAGATAAGACGGAAGTACTTTTACTAGGACCACATGCAGCTAGAAGCAAACTTCCAGATTACGTAGCATCTCTGGATGGTGTTTCTGTTTCAGCGTGTACGGCTGTGAAAGACCTTTGTGTTATTATTGACCCTAGTCTTTCCTTTGAGGCTCACATGAATAATATCACCAGGATCACCTTCTTTCACCTTAGAAATATTGCTAAAATTAGAAATATGATGTCGTTACAGGATGCAGAAAAACTAGTTCATGCTTTTGTTACTTCTAGATTAGACTACTGTAACGCTTTACTGTCTGGGTGTGCAAATAAGTGCATAAATAAGCTTCAGTTGGTTCAGAATGCAGCAGCAAGAGTCCTCACTAGATCTAGGAAATATGACCACATCACCCCTATTTTAATCATCTACACTGCTCCCAATTACATCTCACACTGATTATAAAATACTACTACTGACGTATAAAGCACTTAACGGTCTCGCACCGCAGTATCTGAGTGAACTTCTGTACCAGTATGATCCTCCACGCCTACTTAGATCAAAAGGTGCTGGCTATCTGTTGGTTCCTCAAATAATGAAGACAACAGCAGGGGGCAGATCTTTCTCTTATAAAGCCCCACAGTTATGGAACAGCCTTCCTATCAGTGTTCGGGACTCAGACACAGTCTCAGTGTTTAAGTCGAGGTTGAAAACATATTTATTCAGTCAAGCCTTTAATCAGTAGATTTTTTCTTAGGTAAAGGCTCAGATCTGGAGGAATCATGGATATAGAGTGTTTGGTGAACTGGGATATTTGTATGCTGTCGTCCTCCCACACTCACACGTTCACTCAGGTTTGTTGACGGTGGTGTGGTGGGTCGTCTCTTATCCCAGAGATCCCTCATGTCTGTGTTGCCTTCTGGTTCTCCCTTTTAGTTATGCTGCCATAGCGAGTCTTGCCGGAGTCCAAACTGCACAGTGACATTAACTCTCATACAACAATAGGTACACTTAATAATCCATATCCTTCTCTTTCTGTCACCCTCTTCTCTCTCTCTCTCTCGCTCTCTCTCTCTCTCGGTCGAGTTAAACATGCTCCTGAGGCTCCAGTGACCACTGTTCCTGCCCCTCTCCCCTCCGTGGATCTCCCCACTTCGTCCAGGCCTGCCTCTGGATAGTGTTCTCTTCGACTGGAGGCCACTCTGTGCAGCTGGGGACGGTTTCTCATCAACGCCTTGGGTGGTTCCATGAAATTCCGGAGTAGAACGGGCGCTTTGAGGATGGATTGGACTGTAGTTGATGTCAACAGTCTCCTACACTGACTCAGGAATACAGTTCGCTTCTGATCATCATCACTGTACCCCGCAACATTGTATACCTGCTACAAATGGACATTCGGTGTAACCCAGATGAGGATGGGTTCCCTCTTGAGTCTGGTTCCGCTCAAGGTTTCTTCCTTATGCCATCTCGGGGAGTTTTTCCTTGCCACAGTCGCCATTGGCTCGCTCATCAGGGACAAACTTACTCATAAAGAACAAATTCATTTTTAATCACCACATTATCTGTGTAAAGCTGCTTTGAGACAATGTTCATTGTTAAAAGCGCTATACAAATAAAAATGAATTGAATTGAATTGAATATCAACCAAGTTACAAAAACAGCCTTCTTTCACCTTAGAAATATTCCTAAGCTAAGAAACATGTTATCTATATCTGATGCAGAGAAGCTCGTCCATGCGTTCATGACCTCCAGAATAGACTATTGTAATGAATGTAACAAGCTTCAGTTAGTTCAGAATGCGGCAGCAAGAGTTCTTACAAGGTCAAGAAAATATGATCATATAACCCCAATCTTATCGTCCCTACACTGGCTTCCTGTTAAGTTTCGAATAGACTACAAACTACTACTTCTTACTTATAAAGCACTAAATGGTTTGGCTCCCATGTATCTATCCAGTCTTTTAACACGCTACAATCCGTCACGCTCCCTGAGATCTCAAAACTCTGGGCTTCTAGTAGTTCCTAGAATAGAAAGTCCACTAAAGGCAGTAGATCATTCTCACATTTAGCTCCTAAACTCTGGAATAGTCTTCCTGACAGTGTTCAGGGCTCAGACACACTCTCCCAGTTTAAGTGTAGATTAAAAACGTATCTTTTTAGCAATCATACACATAACATACGTCTCACATCATAACCTTGTGCTCCAGAACATTTGATCACATGCACATTATCAACTGTTAATATCATGAACAGCAGCTACGCTAAATTCTCTCCACTGCTTCTCTTTCTCTCCCCATCCAGAGGCATCCTGAGGTTTGGCCAGCTCCAGTCACGTCCCACCTCATGAAGATTATCGACCTTTGAAGAAGTAGATGCCGAACTCGCAAACATCCCCTACCATCTAGGGATGTACCAGTGGCAATTGGATCCCACTACATGTGTGGAGTTTTGACATTGGACCTCCTGGAGTGTTTAAAGGCTCTGGCATGGAGAAGCTGGTGCTGGATCTGTGATGATCACTTATGTTGAGCTCAGTAGCTCCTAGTTTTATAACCATAAAGACTGTATAAGACTGTAGAAAGAACATTACTTATAATCTTATACTCCAGTACTCATGTTAGTTCTCACTCTCCAGTGTTCTGTATTGTTGAAAAATGTATGATCAAACTCTTGATGTCACCCAAATGAGGATGGGTTCCCCTTTTGAGTCTGGTTCCTCTCAAGGTTTCTTCCTCATAACATATAAGGGAGTTTTTCCTTGCCACAGTCGCCACGGCTTGCTCATCAGGGATAAATGCACACCATTCACCTTGACTGTTTTTCTGTAAAGCTGCTTTGAGACAATGTCCGTTGTGAAAAGCGCTATAGAAATAAACTTGACTTGACTTGACTTGACCAAGGAATACTGCCTTCAAGTTGCACTGCTGTTGGAGTAGCTCTCACCACTGTGTATGGATCTTCTATTCTAGGCTCATTCCACTTTCGTCTGAACAAACTCAGGTAGAGCTGATCACCTGGAACAATGGTAGTTGGTGTGTCTTGTACCGGATCCTTTCTTTTTTTCCTGTAAATAGATAGACTTATGTATTGAAGTTAGTTGCTGCATATAAGCATTAAGCTCCATCTACAACTGTGCAAGCAAAGGCCCTTTACATAGACCTGGAAAGGCACAAGCATTGGTCGACCAGTTAGCATTTCATGCGGAGTTGGATGCGTAGTTCTGTTAGTCTGCATGCGATAGGACATTAGTGCAAACGGCAAAGCATCAACCCAGTTTAATTTATTACTAGGACAGCTCATAGCTCATAGCTCAGTGCCATCCCCTGAGACTGTGGATGATGGACACAGCCTAGTCTATGTTTTGCTGCCACACCTGTTTCACTGTTTTCTGGATAAAAGCTGATTATCTGAACTTATATCTGACAGTATGCCAAACCTAGGAATCACTTCTCTTGTCAAAAACTTAACCACTGTTCCTGCTCCATGATCTGCAGATGGCACTGTCTCCACCCATCTGCTAAATATGCAATAAATAGACATTCAGTGCAACCCAGGTGAGGATGGGTTCCTTCTTGAGTCTGGTTCCTCTCAAGGTTTCTTCCTCATGCCATCTCGCAGAGTTTTTCCTTGCCACGGTCACCACTGGCTTGTTCATCAGAGACAAACTTACACTTACAAAAAACATATTCATTTTTTATCACCACATTATCTGTGTAATGCTGCTTTGAGACAATGAATATTGTTCAAAGCGCTATGCAAATAAAAATGAATTTAATTTAATTGAATTTAAAAATATATCAATGACCACCAAAAACCCAGCCATTAGGGAGGCACAAGCCAGTGCACTCTTAGCGCCGGTCCCAACCCGGATAAATGGGGAGGGTTGCGTTAGGAATGGCATCCAACGTAAAACGTGCCAAATCGAATATGCGGATCACAAATAAGAATTTCATACCGGATCGGTCGAGGCCCGGGTTAACAACGACCGCCACAGGTATCGTTAGCCGACAGGGTACCGGTGGAAATTGGGCTACTGTTGGCTGAAGGAGGAAAAGGAGAGGAGGAAGATGTCTACAGAGACAGCAGGAAAAGGAGAAGTGTAGGCGAGAGGAGGTTCGGGTTGGTACTTTAAATGTTGGTACTATGACTGGTAAAGGGAGAGAGGTAGCTGATATGATGGAGAGGAGAAAGGTGGATATTTTGTGTGTTCAGGAGACCAAGTGGAAAGGGAGTAAGACCAGGAACATTGGAGGTGGGTTTAAACTGTTCTATCATGGTGTGGATGGAAAGAGAAATGGTGTAGGGGTGATTCTGAAGGTAGAGTACAGTAAAAGTGTAGTGGAGGTGAAGAGTTTCTGATAGGGTGATGAACGTGAAGCTGGAAGTTGAAGGGATGATGATAAATGTCATCAGTGCCTATGCTCCACAAGTCGGCTGTGAGATGGAGGAGAAGGAAAGATTCTGAAGTGAGTTAAATGAAGTGGTAGATGGTGTACCTAGGAAAGAACGATTGGTGATTGGGGCAGACTTTAATGGGCATGTAGGTGAATGGAACAGAGGTGCTGAGGAGGTGATGGGTAGGTATGGCCTTAAGGAGACGAATGTGGAAGGGCAGATGGTGGTGGATTTTGCTAAAAGGATGGAAATGGCAGTAGTGAACACTTATTTTGAGAAGAAGGAGGATCATAGGGTGACCTATAAGAATGGAGGAAGGTGCACACAGGTGGACTATGTTCTATGCAGGAGATGCAACCTGAAGGAGATTGGAGAATGTAAGGTGTTGGCGGGGGACAGTGTAGCTAGACAGCATTGGATGGTGGTCTGTAGGATGCTTTTGGAGGCGAAGAAGAAGAGGAGGAGAGTGAGGACTGAAAGAAGAATAAGATGGTCGAAGCTGAAGGAGGAAGAGTGTAGTGTGAGGTTCAGGGAAGAGGTCAGACAGGGGCTCGGTGGTGGTGAAGAGGTGTTGGATGATTGGGTAACTACTGCAGGAGTGATGAGGATGGCAGCTAGAAAAGTACTTGGTGTGACATCTGGAAATAGAAAGGAAGACAAAGAGACGTGGTGGTGGAATGAGGAAGTGCAGGAGAGCATAAGGAGAGAGAGGTTGGCAAAACAGAAGTGGGATCGACAGAGTGATGAAAAGTAGGCAGGAGTACAAGGAGATGCGGCAGCAGGTAAAGAGGGATGTGGCGAAAGCCAAGGAAAAGGCATATGAGGAGTTGTATGAGAAGTTGGACACTAAGGGAGGAGAAAAGGATTTGTACCGATTGGCCAGACAGAGGGACCGAGCTGGGAAGGATGTACTGCAAGTTAGAGCAATAAAGGATGGAGACGGAAATGTGTTGACTAGTGAGGAGAGTGTGTTGAGAAGGTGGAGGGAGTATTTTGAGCAGCTGATAAAAGAGGAAAATCAGAGAGAGAGAAGGTTGGATGATGTGGAGTTGGTAAAGCAGGAAGTGGATAGGATTAGTAAGGAGGAAGTGAGAGCAGCGATTAAGAGGATGAAGAGTGGAAAGTCGGTTGGACCAGATGACATACCGGTAGAAGCGTGGAGATGTTTAGGAGAGATGGCAGTGGAGTTTTTAACCAGATTGTTTAACAAGATTCTGAAAGGTATGAGGATGCCTGAGGAATGGAGAAGGAGTTTGCTGGTACCGATCTTTAAGCATAAGGGAGATGTGCAGACCTGCAGTAACTACAGGGGAATTAAGTTGATCAGTCACTCCATGAAGTCATGGGAAAGAGTAGTGGAAGCCAGGCTGAGAGAAGAGGTGACCATCTGTGAGCAACAGTATGGTTTCATGCCGAAAAAGAGCATTACAGATGCCTTATTTGCTGAATTAATACAATTCTTCAAAGAAGAAGGGTCTGAAATTCCTCCTAAGCAATGTTAAAGACTCATTGCCAGTTATCACAAATGCTTGATTGCAGTTCCCCTTCAGGAACTCGAGCTGCGTCGAAACGCTATGGGAACGCCTCTGCGTGACCGCACTCTGAACCACGTGTGTAATCTGACCAATAGGCGTTTGGAACGTGACGTCATCAGCGGGCGACGTCGCGTAAACAGGAAGCTACAAATGGCTGCGAGATGGACCAGACGCTAGCTCCTGCGAGAGAAGGTAAGCGCCGCAGGGATGCAGGGAGTGTGGCACGGAGACGCAGCGTCTCGTTCCCTCGGGGAACTAGGGTTATGGTCGTAACCTAGAGACGTTCCCCTTCAGGAACTCGAGCTGCGTCGAAACGCTATGGGAACGAGTGTCCAATCACGCCACACTGACCAGACCCTGCCTAGAGAGTGAGGGCCTCGGCACCAGCACGTAGGACAGAGGAGCCCGGGGTGGCTCGGAGGTCAAGGTCATAGAACCTGACAAAGGTCAGCGGGGTGGACCAACCCGCAGCGTCACAGATGTCCCGGAGGGACACTCCAGCGGACCAGGCCGTAGAGGCCGCCACACTCCGGGTGGAGTGAGCTCGGACCCCGAGCGGTGCGGCGAGGCCAGAGGACTCGTGAGCCGACACAATCGTATCCACTACCCATCTGCTCAAAGTCTGCTTATTGGCCGGGAAACCTTTCCTGTTCGGACCATAGCAGACAAGCAGCTGCTCCGACCTCCTCCACGGACTCGTCCTGCGGAGGTAAGTGTCCAGTGCTCGCACTGGACACAGCTGGTGCTGTCGCTCCTGTTCGGGGGCTGTATACGGAGGAGGGCAGAATGCCTGCAACACGACAGGACGTGAGGGAGCCGAAGGCACCTTGGGTACGTACCCAGGTTTCGGGTAGAGAAACGCCCTGGTCATGCCAGGGGCAAACTCCAGGCGAGACGGGGCCACGGACAGAGCCTGCAGATCCCCGATCCTCTTCAGGGAGGAAACCGCCAAGAGGAAGGTGGTCTTAATCGACAGAAACCTAAGGGCCACATCGGCTAACGGCTCGAAGGGGGGCTCAGACAGAGCCGCCAGCACAACAGCCAGATCCCAGACAGGCACTCTGGGTCGTGTCCCGGGCCTCAGCCTCCGGGTGCCGCGGAGGAAACGTGTCACCAGTGGGTGCCTACCCAGCAACTGCCCCGCAGGTGGGGTGCCATAAGCCGCGATGGCGGACACGTAAACCTTCAGGGTCGAAGGGGACAACCCTGCGGCGAACTGTTCCTGTAGGAACTCCAGAACCGAACCGATCGGGCAGTTAACAGGATCCAGGCCATGGTGCTCGCACCAAGACGTGAACAGCCGCCACCGTGCGGCGTACGACCTCCTCGTGGAGGGAGCTCTGGAGTGGAGAAGAGTGCCAACCACCTCGGTAGAGAGACCAGCCGCTACGAACTGTGCCCCCTCAGGGGCCACAGCCACAGCCTCCACAACTCTGGGCGGGGGTGAACCAGGGTTCCGCCCGCCTGTGAGAGGAGACCCCTCCTGGGAGGAATTTCCCACGGAGGGCCCTCGAGCAGGGACACCAGATCCGCAAACCATGGCTTGCCCGGCCAACGAGGCGCTACCAGGAGGAGACGGACTCCGTCCCGGCGAACTCTCTCCAGAACTCCAGGGAGCAGAGCGATCGGGGGAAAAGCGTACAGGCGTAGCCTCGGCCACGACTTCACCATGGCATCCAGCCCTAACGGGGCTGGGTGAGAGAGAGAGAACCAGAGGGGACAGTGCGAGGTCTCCTGGGTCGCAAAAAGATCCACCTGGGCTCTGTAGAACCTCCGCCATATGAGCTCCACCACCTCGGGGTGGAGTCGCCATTCCCCAGGCCTCGGGCCCTGCCTCGACAGGGCATCTGCTCTGACATTCAACCGACCCAGGATGTAAATGGCCCTCAAAGACAGGAGCCTGTCCTGAGACCATAAGAGGACCGCTCGCGCTAGCTTGTACAAGGGGTGAGATCGGAGACCCCCCTGGTGGTTGATGTAAGAGACCACCGCAGTATTGTCCGTCCGGACCAACACATGGCGATCTCTCAGGTCCGGGAGAGATAAGTGCTGTAACCCTAAAAACACTGCCATCATCTCCAGGCAATTTATGTGACGGCACGGAGCCCCCAGCACCGGGCCACGGGACAGGAAAGTTCGGTCTTTCCAGACATCTAAGGCTCGAAGGGCACGCCGCGAGACCTTGATAGTACGATGCGGGTTTCCCCTGAGGGAGAACCCCCTGCCCCGGAGCCACCACTGGAGGGGCCTCATGTGCAGGAGCCCGAGCGGAACTATCCTGGACGCCCCCGCCATGAGGCCCAGCAGCCTTTGAAACTGCCTCACAGTGAGTGGCTGGCCTTCCCGCACTCTCCTGATGGCGGTGAGGATGACCTCGACCCGAGCAGGCGACAACCGTGCCTGCATCCTGGCCGCGTCCCACACCACGCCCAAAAAGGTGGTTCCCATAGCGTTTCGACGCAGATCGAGTTCCTGAAGGGGAACGTCTCTAGGTTACGACCGTAACCCTAGTTCCCCGAGGGAACGAGATGTTGCGTCTCCGTGCCACACTCCCTGCATCCCTGCGGCGCTTACCTTCTCTCGCAGGAGCTAGCGTCTGGTCCATCTCACAGCCATTTGTAGCTTCCTGTTTACGCGACGTCACCCGCTGATGAAGTCACGTTTCAAACGCCTATTGGTCAGATTACACACGTGGTTCAGAGCGCGGTCACGCAGAGGCATTCCCATAGCGTTTCGACGCAGCGTCTCGTTCCCTCGGGGAATTAGGGTTACGGTCGTAACCTAGAGACGTTCTCGCTGCCAAGGTGGCACAACCATTTATTAGTATTAGGGGCATTTCCATTTTCACAAAGGGCCAGGCAGGTTTGGACAGTTTATTCCCTTAATAAATGAAATCATAATTTCAAAACTGCATTTTGTATTTACTCGGGTTATCTTTGTGTAATATTAAAATTTGCTTGATGAATCATTTAAGAATGAAAAATACACCCAAAAAATCAGCAACTTGAGCTGTGTCAGAATGCTTTGGGAACGCGGCTGCGTTGTCCATGCTCTGAATAATGTGTGTATTCATTCAAAATTGGAGGCAGGGGTGACTTCACGACCAGGAAGTATAATACACTCATGGACTGAAGCCGGCGCCAGCTTCTGTTTGTTCACGAAGGGCTCTGTGTAAATTTAATGTTGTTTTGTTTGTCAAAAAATATGAAGGCATCGGGGGTTCGCTTATGGACCTAGCAGAAGGTTTGGAGATGGGCTTGTCCCTTTCTCCTACCTCCTCGGCCTGGTCCAGCTCTCGTTCGAAGGCTTCGGAAGCACGCCTGTCGGCGCCCCGATTTTTCCTGACCTGCACACTGGGTCGATATAGTTGAGGATACGGATGCCCTGAAGTCTCAGAAGAGCCAGAGCTGCATCGACACATTTCGTGAAGGTGCGGGGTAATAAGGCAAGGCCGAATGGAAGGACCCAATATTGGTCCACCCTGCTCACTTTTGTCAGGTTTTACAAGCATGACCTCTGTGCCACTCCTGGCACCTCTGTCCTTCGACCTAGCTGTGCCCAAAGCATTCCGAAGCAGCGTCTCGTTCCCTCAGGGAACTAGTGTTACATATGTAATCTAGAGACGTTCCTTATCGCTCACTTTCCACAGCTTAGCCATTAATTCACAACCTGACCCTTGGAAATGGCCAAACTTTCAGTGAGTGTGTGTGTGTGTGTGTGTGTGTGTGTGCGTTGGTACGGCCGGATTATAAGGACAAAACACCTGAATACATACCGACACTATGAGGACACACCGCACCGTAACTGTGAGGGCGGTGCTGATGTCCTCATAAGTCGAGCAGTGTAGAGCAACTCACGATACATGTCCCGAACATCCATCCGCTTTTTCTCGAAAAGTCCTAATAATTCCGTTGTGCCCGTTTTTTTGTGTATCCAGTGTGTGCTCAGAGTGTATAATCTCCTACTATCGGCACTTTGGCGCTACTGCGCCCTCATACACATTTCTGACGGTCACTGCACGCGTTTCATTGGTCGAGCGGCGGACTCCTCTTCAGCGATTGGCTGGCTTTTATGTCCGTCAAACTCAGCGCGCGCTATTGAGCTCACCTGCCGACGAGAAGTGCTGCCGATTAGCTTAATTAGCCGAATTATCTTCATTTCAGCGGAGTTTGGAAGTGTTCACAACAGACGTTCATTAACTGAAGCTGAAGGTAAGTTTATTTGTTTATTTGTTATATTTTTATGGCGCTGTGTGTCCAGACTCAGATGGAGCTTTAAACCAGTTAAACTCCCATGCCTGACGGCTAATCGGGCTAATGAGATGTTAGCTGAGCAGGCATCTGCCATTTCATTTAGTTTTAAGTGCTATGTGCGAGTAAAGTAAGATTATTTGTTTTATTTAGTTGGTTTTTTTGTATAAACAAAATTCACGAGTGGTCCATAGACATGTAATGAAGTCTTATTTTAATGTACTGGTTTTTGTAATTAATAAATAATTCGAATGCTAAATGTATTCTTATTTACTATTTAATCATGATGGCTTGTGAGAGTTGAGAGGATGGATTTACAGCATTAATTAATTAATTTTAATTACACTAAAATCAGTTACATTTATATTAACAACTACCATTTATGTGCAAAATTATGTATTTAGACACATATATACATATATAATTTATAAAGTCCACATGCTCATTGTTATCTGGAATTTTCTTTAGAAAAGAGCATAAACTGAGCAGGATGAAAAAATACATATTGTCAGGCAAAGACAAAGCCTTCAGTGAGGGACGAGAAATCAACACATTTAAAGGTAAGTTGTGCATCACAAATAGCACTTTGGTTTGTACTACTCTCACTGTCAAACATTTTGTTGGACTGTCCTGCTTATAATGACCACAGAAGCTTGTTTTATGAATTCAATTCATTTAATGAGCTGTTTACCAAAGTTTAATCAGGAAAAGTTTTAGAATTTTTATCATGTATTAATGTAAACATTTTTATTTAAACTGTCTTGTGCTGTAATTATTTATTTGTGATTTTATGGTATTTTGTTCTTATAAACTGTTCTTGCCATGAAGATAGCCCCAGTAGCTGGCATGGCATTAAATAAAAGTATATGATACAAATAGCACTTTGACATTTACATACTGTATCTTACACTGGGGTAAACAACATATTTACATACAAGTTGAAGAGTCAAACAATTAACAAATATCAAAATATTTTCTCAAATTTAACGTATAGTTTACAGAAAATACTGTAGTATTTCAATTCCTGTTTTTTCTGTTACTGTACCTCATTTTATCATCCACAATTTTACATAATTTAACTTTGAATAAATAAGTTGGTTAATTTGTATAACAAATAGGTGGACTTTTTTTCCCCCCTGTTAGGGAGAGGTGTGTTTGCACTTGAACATATTGCAACTTCCACCTTTGTTTTTGAATACCATGGGATCCTCTCCCAAAGTAAACATGTTGAAGATATTCAAAACAACTACTTGTTTGACTTTACATGGAATGGAACACGTTGCTGGTTCATTCCTAAAGGGTATTTTATTTATTTTTCTCAACTTGAGTGGTTCATCCCACATTAATTTACTTAACAAAACTAATTGGTTATTTGGAAGAGAAATAATCTGTCACATCTATTTGACAGTATATTAAATAAGGCATGGTTCAGCCCCAGAACATATGATATTCAGTTAGTAGCTTATGTTTCAGTCAGGAATGTTTTAAGGTTTTTTTGTTTTTTTTTCTGCACAATGTTTTTTACAGCATAGATGCTTCAAAAGAGGATGGGACGCTTGGACGACTGGTGAATGACGATCACAGAAATCCAAACTGCAAAGTGAAGACAATAATTGTTGAAGGAAGGCCACACCTCTGCCTTTTTATCATAGGGGATATCTTTCCGGATAAGGAGATTACATACAGCTATGGGGATTCCTCTTGGCCATGGCGTTTAAGGGTGAGTATGTGCTCTCTTAAAAACGTTTTTATTACAAAATGTCAACCATGTTATAGTTTTGATGATGCAAAGTGACAGTTTAACACTGGTGATAAGACTGGTTGCTATTGTATATTCCATCATTGTTGTATCCCCCCTCTCTCTTGCGCTCTCTCTCATTTTTAGGAGTTATGTAAAGAGACCTCGGTGGCTGTGAATACTTCCACATCAGAGAAAGTAAGTGAACATGTTTCCTTCCTGACACTGACAGTGTTCTATGTAGAGGGTTGAGGTAGACTAGACACTAGACTGTTTTACGTGTTAACACGATCTAAAATGTTGAACTTGTCCACTTTCGGCCATTCCAGAGGTAGTGTGAAACACATTTGATATAATCAAATTTTCTAATGTAGATGATCATGTGTTTGAATGTTTTCAAACGGACATGAGGTACTCTCCGCCTATTTATCCATCAGACTGAGCACTAGAATGGGTTATGATGTCCACTTGGTGAACATTTTCCCTCATTATTGTATCTCTCATATATTTTCAGGAATTATGTGAAGAGACCTCGGTGGCTGTGACTGAATGCAGTGTGAATATTTCCACATCGGAGAAAGAAATAGTAAGTGAACATATTTTCCTTCCTGACACAAACAGTGTTCTATGTAGACGGTTAAGCATCACATTAGACTGTTATACTTGGACTGTTGTCCTAAAGAAGTTGTTGTGACGAGCTTACACTTTGAGTAACAAAATAAACCCAATTTATTCATTTATCGCGTGTGTGTGGGGGATGGGTGTGACGCTGACCTGAAATGTAAGGACTGTGTATCGCCCTATGAGGACCGTTATATTTTACACACTTGATAAAAACGTGTTGGTTTGGTTATTTGACTTCGCATTATAGGTGCCGAAGGAGGAGAAGGAGAGGAGGAAGACTTCTACAGAGACAGCAGAAAAAGAAGTGTAGGAGGGTTGAGGTTAGGGTTGGCACTCTAAATGTTGCTACTATGATAAAGGGAGAGAGGGAACTGATATGATGGAGAGGAGAAAGTTAGATATGTTGTGTGTTCAGAAGACCAAGTGGAAAGGGAGTAAGAGCAGGAACATTGGAGGTGTTTAAACTGTTCTATCATGGTGTGGATGGAAGGCGAAATGGTGTAGATTTTGAAAGAAGAGTACAGTAAGAGTGTAGTGGAGGTGAAGAGAGTTTCTGATAGGGTGATGAACGTGAAGCTGGAAGTTGAAGGTGTGATGATAAATGTCATCAGTGCCTATGCTCCACAAGTGGGTTGTGAGATGGAGGAGAAGGAAAAATTTTGGAGTGAGTTGGATGAAGTGGTAGAAGGTGAACCTAGGAATGAAAGATTGGGGCAGACTTTAATGGGCATGTAGGTGAAGGGAACAGAGGTGATGAGGAGGTGATGGTAGGTATGGTGTTAAGGAGAGGAATGTGGAAGGGCAGATGGTGGTAGATTTTGCTAAAAGGATGGAAATGGCAGTGGTGAATATGTATTTTAAGAAGAAGGAGGATCAAGTCAATTCAATTCATTTTTATTTGTATAGCGCTTTTAACAATGAACATTGTCTCAAAGCAGCTTTACACAGATAATGCGGTGATTAAAAGTGAATATGTTCTTTATGAGTAAGTTTGTCCCTGATGAGCAAGCCGGTGGCGACTGTGGCAAGGAAAAACTCCCCGAGATGGCATAAGGAAGAAACCTTGAGAGGAACCAGACTCAAGAGGGAACCCATCCTCATCTGGGTTACACCGAATGTCCATTTGTAGCAGGTATACAATGTTGTGGGGTACAGTGATGATGATCAGAAGCAAACTGTATTCCTGAGTCAGTGTAGGAGACTGTTGACATCAACTACAGTCAAATCCATCCTCAAAGCTCCCGTTCTTACTCCGGAATTTCATGGAACCACCCAAGGCGTTGATGAGAAACCGTCCCCAGCTGCACAGAGTGGCCTCCAGTCGAAGAGAACACTATCCAGAGGCAGGCCTGGACAAAGTGGGGAGATCCACGGAGGGGAGAGGGGCAGGAACAGTGGTCACTGGAGCCTCAGGAGCATGTTTAACTCGACCGAGAGAGAGAGAGAGAGAGAGAGAGAGAGAGAGAGAGAGAGAGAGAGAGAGAGGAGGGTGACAGGAAGAGAAGGATATGGATTATTAAGTGTACCTATTGTTGTATGAGAGTTAAAGTCACTGTGCAGTTTGGACTCCGGCAAGACTCGCTATGGCAGCATAACTAAAAGGGAGAACCAGAAGGCAACACAGACATGAGGGATCTCTGGGATAAGAGACGACCCACCACACCACCATCAACAAACCTGAGTGAACGTGTGAGTGTGGGGGGATGACAGCATACAAATATCCCAGTTCACCAAACACTCTATATCAATGTTCCCTCCAGATCTGAGCCTTTACCTAAGAAAAAATCTACTGATTAAAGGCTTGACTGAATAAACACTGAGACTGTGTCTGAGTCCCGAACACTGATTGGAAGGCTGTTCCATAACTGTGGGGCTTTATAAGAGAAAGATCTGCCCCCTACTGTAGTCTTCATTATTTGAGGAACCAACAGATAGCCTGCACCTTTTGATCTAAGTAGGCGTGGAGGATCATACTGGTACAGAAGTTCACTCAGATACTGCGGTGCGAGACCGTTAAGTGCTTTATACGTCAGTAGTAGTATTTTATAATCAGTGTGAGATGTAATTGGGAGCAGTGTAGACTGATTAAAACAGGGGTGATGTGGTCATATTTCCTAGATCTAGTGAGGACACTTGCTGCTGCATTCTGAACCAACTGAAGCTTTTTTATGCACTTACTCCAACACCCAGACAGTAAAGCGTTACAGTAGTCTAATCTAGAAGTAAAAAAGCATGAACTAGTTTTTCTGCATCCTGTAACGACATCATATTTCTAATTTTAGCAATATTTCTAAGGTAAAAGAAGGCGATCCTGGTAATATTATTCACGTGAGCCTCAAAGGAAAGACTCGGGTCAATAATCACACCAAGGTCTTTGACAGCCGTACACGCTGAAACAGAAACACCATCCAGAGATGCTACGTAATCGGAAAGTTTGCTTCTAGCTGCATGTGGTCCTAGTAAAAGTACTTCTGTCTTATCGGAGTTGAGCAGAAGAAAGTTATCGAGCATCCACTGTCTAATGTCCTTTACACATTTCTCAACATTGTTAAGATGATCTCTCTCATCTGGCTTTGCTGAAATATACAGCTGTGTATCATCAGCATAGCAATGGAATCTAATACCATGTTTATGAATAATTTCACCAAGAGGCAGCATATATAAAGAGAAAAGCAGAGGGCCTAAGACAGATCCTTGAGGAACACCAAACTTTACCTCAGAGAGTGTGGAGAACTCACCATTTACATCAACAAACTGATAGCGATCAGTCAAATAAGACCTGAGCCAAGAGAGAGCTGTTCCCTTTATTCCAACAACGTTCTCAAGTCTAGCAAGTAGTATAGTGTGATCAATGGTGTCAAAAGCTGCACTAAGGTCGAGCAAAACAAGTAAGGAGACAAAACCCTGATCAGAGGCCAATAACAGGTCATTTACCACCTTAACTAGCGCCGTCTCTGTGCTATGATGAGGCCGAAATCCTGACTGATACATTTCAAAAATGTTATTCATAAGTAGGTGTGAGCATAACTGCTGTGCTACAACCTTTTCTAAAATTTTGGATATAAAGGGGAGATTTGATATTGGTCTGTAGTTGGACAGCTGACATGGGTCAAGGTCAGGTTTCTTAATTAGGGGGTGGATAACTGCCAGTTTGAAGGATTTTGGTACAAAACCAGTGCTAATGGGAGAGTTTATTATTTTTAAAACAGGTTCAATTACCTCTGGAATTATCTGTTTAAAGAAACTTGTAGGCAAGGGGTCGAGAATGCAGGTTGATGATTTTGATGAGGAGATTAATGAAATTAAGTCATTCTCATGAATAGGAGTAAAACTTTGTAATTGATTGTCTGCTATTATTACACTGCTGTCTACAGGGTTACTTATAAAATAATTTGGATTTATATTAACCGTCTGGATTTTTTGCCTGATGTTTTCAATTTTATTATTAAAAAAGTTCATGAAATCATTACTACCTAATGATGGTGTGCATGTGAGTGCAGTGCTTTTATTCCCTGTTAATTTTGCTACCGTGCTGAATAGAAATCTAGGATTATGCTTGTTATTTTCTATGAGGGTGAGAAATATGCTGATCTAGCAGCACTAAGAGATTTTCTATAATTTAGAAGATTCTCCTTCCATGCTATTTGAAATACTGTTAATTTTGTTTGACGCCATTTACGTTCTAATTTTCGAGTGGTCTGTTTTAAGGTGCGTGTATGATCATTATACCACTGTGCTAATTTTTTCTCCCTGATCATTTTGGTCTAAGGGGAGCTACATTATCTAGAGTATAACGTAATGTTGATTCTAGGTATTCAGTGGCCCAGTTGAGCTGTGCGGGGTCAGACGGAGATCTATCTAATATCGTAATTTCTGGAAGATTGTTAATAAAACGTGCTGCTGTAGCTGACGTGAAAGTACGCTTAACACGATAACGTGGTGAAGTAGTAATGCAATGACTGAGGCAGATTTTAAAAGAGATGAGATAATGGTCTGAAATAGCTTCAGACTGTGGAATTATGACTGTTTTTTATTTTTAATCCAAATGTTAACAACAAATCGAGAGTGTGTCCACCACTATGAGTGGGTCCTATAACATTCTGATTAATTCCAACTGAATCTAGAATGGACACAACTGCTGCTCTTAAGGAGTCTTCCTGATTATCAAAATGAATGTTAAAGTCACCAACAATTAATGCTTTGTCTAAAGAAGTAGCTAAATTTGTGATAAAATCTGCAAATTCTATGAGAAAATCAGAGTAGGGCCCTGGGGGTCTATAAATAATAATTAGTGGAATTGACTGACTGGACCTGCTTTCGGATACTGAATATTTTATGCTGGTGTAAAGAACTTCAAATGTTTTACATTTGTGTTTAGTCTTTTGTGTGACCCTTAGATTATTATTATAAATAGCTGCGACTCTGCCTCCTCTGCCATTTAGACGGGGTTGGTGTATGTAACTATACCCAGGAGGACTCGCTTCATTTAATGCTAAATATTCATTCGGTTTAATCCACGTTTCTGTCAAACACATTATTTTAAGCTCCTGGTCGGTAATAATTTCGTTTATAGTAAGCCCTTTAGACGTGAGAGATCTAATATTCAGCAATCCTATCTTTAGATCAGAGGTGCTGGCTGTGCGTTCAGTCCTATT
Source organism: Silurus glanis (assembly GCA_014706435.1). Classification (NCBI taxonomy): domain Eukaryota; kingdom Metazoa; phylum Chordata; class Actinopteri; order Siluriformes; family Siluridae; genus Silurus; species Silurus glanis. Next base: position 3,508 of record JAAIIK010019927.1, on the reverse strand, counting down.
TAATTTAATGTTAATCAGGTTACTAAAACAGACTTTCTGAGAATTCCTATATTTTGGTTTCGCTCGGGGGACAGACACAGTCTCAATTTGGTGGATCCTGAGTGACGTCTCTGTGCAGCTAGCAGACGGTCGGTTTAGCCTGTCTGTCTGCTCCCTGGCCTTGGCTCTAGACAGTCACTTGTTAACTAGTGCTGTTCTGAGACTATGACCTATACTACAAGAAATGAGAGCAGCACCTTCCCGAGTGGGATGGACACCGTCCCGCCCTAACAGGCCAACCTTGCCCTCAAAAATGCTCCAATTATTAATGAAGCCCACATTGTTTTTGGAGCACCACTCGGACATCCAGCAGTTCAGCGACCATAACCTGCTGTAGGCTACATCGCCACGTCGCATTGGGATGGGGCCAGAGCATGTTACTGCATCGGACATTGCCTTCACTAATTTACACACCTCTATAATATTACTCTTAGTAACCTCTGACTGTCGAAGGCGTATATCATTAGCTCCTATGTGAAAAACTATCTTAGAGAACCTGTGCTTTCCTAAGAATCTAAGCTGACCTGCTATGTCCGGCGCCCTGGCTCCTGGTATACACATAACCTGTGCTGCTGGTGCCCCTAAAGGTCTAGCTAATTTCACGTGCCTCAGAATGGAGTCTCCTAAAACCAGAGCTCTTTCAGGTTTCTCAGCGGGTGCTTCACTGAGGAGAGCAAACCTGTTGGACACGTGAAGCGGAGAGGAATGGTGCTCCCGTGGGCAAGCCTTAGCGTTAGCTTTGGCTTTGCGAGTATGCCGTCGAGTCGTCACCCATTCGCCCCGCTGCGAGGGCTCTAATGCCGGAGTCGGGGGAATATTAACTTCACCTAGGGCATCCAGACTTTCCCCTGCAGAACCTGGACTGCTCTCGCACTCACTACTTCTCTCTAGACTCTGGATGCGCTCCTCTAATGCTAAGATCTTCTCCGTCAAAGAGCAAACTAGCTTACACTTCTTACAGATAAAATTATCGCTAGCAACGGAGAAAGACTGACTAAACATGTCACACTTCACACACTGAATGAACTGGATGTTCGCCATAGCAGAGAAATTACGTACCTTAATGTGGTTAATGTAGTGTGTGTTCATAGTTCTGGTGGGAATGTCCTCCACGCACTGCTTTCAAATTCTCAAACAGGGAAAAAAGCGCTCTTCCGAAAGCAAAAATACACGAGACGGAGCCAACGGAAAGTAAAGGATGCAGGAAATCAAAACGATATTTTGATATTTTAAAGCGATGAAAGAGAGAGAAAACGAACTGTAAAAAGATCATAGGGTGATGTATAAGAGTGGAGGAAGGTACACACACGTGGACTATGTTCTATGTAGGAGATGCAACCTGAAGGAAATTGGAGACTGTAAGGTGTTGGCAGGGGTAGCTAGTGTAGCTAGACAGCATCGGATGGTGGTCTGTATGATGGTTTTGGAGGTGAAGAAGAAGAGGAGGAGAGCGAGGACTGAAAGAAGAATAAGATGGTGGAAACTGAGGGAGGAAGACTGTAGTGTGAGGTTCAGGGAAGAGGTCAGACAGAGGCTCGGTGGTGGTGAAAAGGTGCTGGATAATTGGGGAAACTACTGCAGGAGTGATGAGGGAGACAACTAGAAACGTACTTGGTGTAACATCTGGAAATAGAAAGGAAGACAAAGAGACGTGGTGGTGGAATGAGAGTGCAGGAGAGCATAAGGAGAAAGAGGTTGGAGAAACAGAAGTGGGATCGACAGAGTGATGTGAAAAGTAGGCAGGAGTACAAGGAGATGCGGCAGCAGGTAAAGAGGGATGTGGCGAAAGCCAAGGAAAAGGCATATGAGGAGCTGTATGAGAGGTTGGACACTGAGGAAGGAGAAAAGGATTTGTAGCGATTAGTCAGGCAGAGAGACCGAGCTGGGAAGGATGTGCTGCAAGTTGGAGCAATAAAGGATGGAGATGGAAATGTGTTGACTAGTGAGGAGAGTGTGTTGAGAAGATGGAGGGAGTATTTTGAGCAGCTGATGAACGAGGAAAATGAGAGAGAGAGAAGGTTGGATGATGTGGAGATGGTGAAGCAGTAAGTGGATAGGATTAGTAAGGGGGAAGTGAGAGAAGCGATTAAGAGGATGAAGAGTAGAAAGTCGGTTGGACCAGATGACATACCAAATCAAAACAAAAATACCAGTAGAAGCATGGCGATATTTAGGAGAGATGGCAGTGTAGTTTTTAACCAGATTGTTTAACAGGATTTTGGAAGGTGAGAGGATGCCTGAGGAATGGAGAAGGAGTGTGCTGGTACCGATCTTTAAGAATAAGGGAGATGTGCAGACCTGCAGTAACTACAGGGGAATTAAGTTGATCAGTCACACCATGAAATTATGGGAAAGAGTAGTGGAGGCCAGGCTGAGAGCAGAGGTGACCATCTGTAAGCAACAGTATGGTTTCATGCCGAGGAAGAGCACTACGGACGCAATATTTGTTGTTGATGGAGAAGTATAGAGCAGGTCAGAAGGAGCTGCATTGTGTATTTGTGGATTTAGAGTAAGCGTACGACAGAGTGCAGAGAGAGGAGTTGTGGTATTGTATGAGGAAGTCAGGTGTGTCAGAGAAGTATGTGAGGGTGGTGCAGGCCATGTATGAGGACAGTGTGACAGCAGTGAAGTGTGCAGTAGGAACGACAGACTGATTCAAAGTGGAGTTTGGACTGCATCAAGGATCGGCTCTGAGCCCTTTGCTGTTTGCAGTGGTGATGGACAGGTTGAGGGACGAGGTCAGACAGGAGTTTATGATGTTTGCGGATGATAGTTATTTGTGGTGAGAGTAGGGAGCAGGTGGAGAAGAGCCTGGAGAGGTGGAGGTATGCGCTGGAGAGAAGAGGAATGAAAGTCATTAGGAGTAAGGCATGTGAATGAGAGGGAGGGCAGTGGAGGGGTGCGGTTGCAGGGAGAGGAGGTGGAGAAGGTGGAGGAGTTCAGGTACCTGGAGTCAACAGTTCAGAGTAATGGAGAGTGTGTTAGAGAAGTGAAGAAAAGAGTGCAGGCAGGGTGGAGTGGGTGGAGAAGAGTAATAGCAGGAGTGATTTGTGATAGAGTATCTGTGAGAGTGAAAGGGAAAGTTTATAGGACTGTGGTGAGACCTGCGATGCTGTATGGATTAGAGACAGTGGCATTGAGTAAAAGACAGGAGGTGGAGATGGAGGTAGCAGAGCTGAAGATGTTGAGATGTTAATTGGGGGTGACGAGGATGGACAGGATTAGAATAGAGTTTATTAGAGGGACAGCACATGTAGAACGTTTTGGAGACAAAGTGAGGGATGCGAGATTGAGATGGTTTGGACATGTTCAGAGGAGGGACATGGGGTATATCAGTAGAAGAATGCTGAAGATGGAGCCTCCAGGAAGGAGGAAAAGAGGAAGACTAAAGAGGAGGTTTATGGATGTGGTGAGGGAAGACATGCAGGTAGTTGGGTTGAAAGAGGCAGATGTAGAGGACAGGGGGGGG
>JAAIIK010019908.1:326-16506 GCA_014706435.1 Silurus glanis | reverse complement strand
ACACACACACACACACACACACACACACACACACACACACACACACACATATATTACATTAAAATCCTGTCATTAATATCTAATGTTCCTGTTGTTCATGTGTTTAGATTTCTGTGATCTGACTCTGGATCCCAACACAGTATATTATAAACTCATTCTGTCTGAGAAGAACAAAGTGGTGACACTCAGTGAGACAAAGCAGCCGTACTCTGATCATCCAGAGAGATTTAACTGCTACTGTCAGGTGTTGAGTAAAGAGAGTGTGTGTGGACGCTGTTACTGGGAAGTGGAGTGGAGCAGTGATGGTTATGTGTTAATATCAGTCTCATATAAAGACATCAGAAGGAAAGGACGGGGTGATGAGTGTTGGTTTGGACACAACAATCAGTCCTGGAGTCTGGAATGTTCTTCTTCTTCTGTTAATTTCTGGCACAACAACGATAAAACTAATCTCAAAGTTCCATCATCCTCCAGAATAGGAGTGTATGTGGATCACAGTGCAGGAACTCTGTTCTTCTACAGCATCTCTGATACGATGAAGCTCCTCCACAGAGTCCACACCACATTCACTCAGCCTCTATACACTGGATTCTGGTTGTGTAAACTAGGATCATCTATGAGGTTGTGCAGTCAAAAAGAATAATAGTTGGTGTTTTATGGTCTGTAATTTGGAGCTGAAAGAAACATGTGCTAGGAAATAAATAAAAAAGTGATTTGTTTGTATCATTGTAAAAATCAGATTGAAAAATGATAATTATGCTTTGGTAAAATATATAAATCTATTTTACACCTTAAGATGTCTATGTACGTGGTGGTATTTAAAAAAGGATCGAGACGAACTGTATTGTAGTTTTTCCTTTGCCACAGTCGCCACCGGCAGGAACAAACTTACTTATAAAGAACATATTAATTTTTTATAACCACATTATCTGTGTAAAGCTGCATTAAGACAATGTTCATTGTTAAAGGGCTATATAAATAAAAATGAATTGAATTGAATTGAATTGAATAATGGTGTCCTCAATGTGGAGAAATACAGTCAGATAGCAAACATGCTGTATAGCCAATGTCATTAAGACATTTCTTTAACGTAGAGAAGAACAAGGAGTCCTGGAAGTGATTTGGGTGGGTTTGGGCCCCAAAGTGCCCTGATCTCAATGTCATAGAGTCCGCCTTGGATTACATGAAGAGATAGAAGGATTTAACCTCCATAGAAGATCCAAGAATGTTTGCAAGAACCTACCTGGCGAGTTCCTTCAATAACCTTGTGTAAGTGGACCTAGAAGAATTGATGCTGTTTTTGTTCATTTCCTTTTTTTTCGATTCATTGCCAAAAATAAACAAAAATAGTATTGTCTTACGTCTACCTAAAACTTTTGCACAATGATGTATATTTATTGTTTCTGTAAACATAAAAAAACTAAATAACCGTCATTGTCATCGGAATTCAAAGACACCTGTAAATACAAGTTCCCACAATGCAATGCAATGCATCCAAGTCCTTTTGGTTAAAGAGCTAAATACCTAATGCATCGCTCTAGTCATGTCAATAGTCCCTCTCATCTGATGTGCTTGTCAATATTTCAAAATCTCTCCAACCTTTTAAATCATAAAGGAAATATAATTATAAAATAAGTTTCCCTCAATCTCATTTATTTCCAGGTGAGATTTTACCTGATTGTACTTTAGCTGTAAAATGGGTGTTGGGGTTTTATTCTGGAAGATTGAGCAATATTGATGGTTTAACAATGGTTAAAAATGTCAGTTTTGAGCTCATATAAAAAAGTCGGTGTCACGATGTGGAGATAAAAAGATGAATGCGTTCATCAGTGCATGTAATGTAATTGTAACTGGTTTTATCTGCGTTGTGGTTTTTTTTTTTGTTACGTGAAATAAAGGCGGACATCAGCTGTCGGGTTGTCTCCTCAATGATTTTAATCTGACAAGAGATAACACAGTCTTTTAACAATGTGTAAACTTGCCCCTTCAGTTCTGCAACACAAATGTAATGCGCAACGTAATCAGCACGTCTCAAGTTTAACAAGTCCTCATTTAAAATGAAAATAATGGTACACACATGCAAAATGAAGTGATACATACAATTTAAACCAAAAGCCTGAATATAAAACAGATTTTTAAACAAAGATGAAACTCTATTAAACAGAGCTCAAAAGAAACCCACCTCTTCCATGCGGACATAACACGAAAAGGGAAGAGGAGGTGCAAAAGCAGGAGATTACGTTTGATGCTGCAGTCAGAGAGTTAAAGGGGTATGCACACATATAGAGACCCAAATCACGTATACATTAAAGCATGTCCTTTTTTGTGTAATTCTACCTATAAAACATTATACTTTCCATACCCGTTACATAATGAACATTTTCACTGTGAGGTGACGTAGTGAATTCCGAACCACAAAACCATCCATACGTCAATTCATTTTGTAAATTGAAGAAAAGCCCAAATAATAATTAATTATAATTTACTGTGTTGCGATCCAGAGTCAGATCACAGAAATCTATACACATGAACAATAGGAACATTAGATATTATTCACAGGATATATTTATGTGAAGTGTGTGTGTGTGTGTGTGTGTGTGTGTGTGTGTGTGTGTGTTAGTGGAAACTCGTCTCTGAGCTTTGTTTCTTAGAGGAAAATCTGAACGTTCTCAGTTGTGGAAACAGAAATAAAATTTTAATTTAAAAAGTTTGATTTTAAACCCAAAACAAATCAGACATTTGAGCCCACCAGAGGGCAGAGTTTCTCAGCTCAAAAAAATAAAAAACATTCCTATCAGCAGTTCATGGTTAACTGTGCAGTGATTTGGTGCTTAGGAATGAAGACCACCACCTCGCGGTGTGTAGTTGTGTGCAGGTGCCATCCCAAGACTCCAGTCCAGTTCTTCCCTGAATTTCAGTGAACTAAAGACACACCCTCTTCCCTTCTGATGACATCATCAGGAGGCGACCTATAAAGTCGAGGGGAAGCTGGGTTTCGGGAACTCGCTTAGCCGACGTTTCTTTTTTTTTTTTATTGTTATTCTGTCCCAAGTTTTCAAGATTTCCTGTACTGACCTACTCCCGTTCTGACTCTGAGTTTGCCTTGTTCAGTTTTGACCATATTTAACTCACTCTCTTATAACAGTTGAACGGTTGGGTGCTGCTGAACGCCCCAAGCAGCCATGGGCTGGCTCCGTAGACCCCGGGTTGCAGATTGTTTTGAAGGAGTTGGAGTTAAAAATTAAGCGGCAGGAGCACACAACACAGTTGCTGCTCAATCTGGCTTTTCAGAGTCGACCCAGTCTTCCCAAACCAGTGCCTCGGCCACGGAAGTTCTGTTCTTCTGTGGCAGGCTTCCCTGCTGTGGGCCCGGCTGATGTCTCCAGTGTGCCCGCGTCACTGCTCGCTTCGATCCAGTCCTCTCCGGTAAGCCAGCCTGCTTTTAATGTAAGCCGAAATATGGCGCTTGTGCCCGTGTTTAAAGAGGATGAAGTGAACGCGTATTTCTCAGTTTTTTAAAGAATCGCCACTACCAACCGATGTGTTGATTCTGAGTATTGTTATCCGCGTACCTCTGCATTACGTATACTTGGAGACTAAAAGGTCACATAAAAGTGGCCGTTCGTTCAGCGCTCCCTGTAAAGTAGGTTTCGTTTATCTTGGGGAATGACAAAGCAGGCAATAGCGCCTTTCCCTTACCCAAAGTGGTGGCCGATCCGGTGGAGAACACTCGTGATATAGCTGTGCTGTATCCTACCGTATTTCCTGCCTGTGTATTACAGTTTTTCTCAAATGCTAAAACACAAAAGCCAATCCTCTAAACCAAATGACCAGTTGTCTAAACACATTTACTAAATCTAGCCATCATTTTCCAATATCATAAACACATTTCACATGAAGACACAATTCACAAAACACAATCCTTCGTTCACATAAATCTTAACACATTTTTATTTGCTTAAAACCCAAGTAGCAAAAGAACTCTGCTCATATTCTCAAATGAAAGCTCATGTGATGCAAAATGCTTGCCACAGTCAGCAATATTTGAACACAATGAACACACCTGGCGTCATTCATTACACACAACGACTCAAAATTGAAGACACTTGTTGCTAATGCTGTGACGACATGTACAAAAGCAAATTCAGAGTGCACAGTTTGCTGAAGATTCCAAACAAACACAATGGATGAAGGCAAGAGTCAGGGGAAGATTAATTCGAGTCAGAGGAGGGAGAAGAGCTGGCCATGGAAGAAGAGGAGCAGGCCAACGAGGAAGAGGAGTTCAAATCAGAGGAGGAAGAGGAGCAGGCCAACGAGGAAGAGGAGTTCAAATCAGAGGAGGAAGAGGAGCAGGCCAACAAGGGAGAGGAGAAGGTCCAGGAGGGAGAGCAAGACAACCTCGCACCATCATTACGGATGAGATGCGAGCAACAGTCATTGACCATGTCATTGTCCATGGCATGACAATGGCTGAAGCAGGACTACGGGTCCGTCCAAACCTGAGTAGGTTCACCGTGGCCACCATTATCAGGGCATTCAGACAACACAACAGGTATTGTACTCTATTGCTTTCTTTGTCACAATACAATTTTACAAGCCTGTGAAAGTAGTCTATTGGTTTCAAATCATTTGTTACTGTATTGTAAAACTGACAACACATGTTTCTTTCTTTAGAGTTGAAAAAATGCCACATAGAGGTGGGAGGGTTGCCATATTTACAGCGGCACAAGAAACCCTCATTGTGGATATGGTTCGTGAGAACAACCTCATCAGACTCCGGGAGATCAGAGACAAAGTCATTGCCGATAATGTCAACTTTGAGAGCATTGATGATGTCAGCTTGGCCACAATAGACCGAGTTCTCCGGTGCCAAAAGATGCGGATGAAACAGGTCTATAGGGTTCCCTTCGAGCGCAACTCTGCGCGACACAAAGACCTACGTTACGAGTATGTGCAAGTAAGTATACATCCATGTTCACAGTACAGTTAGTGGACATACTATGTTGCTCAGTGGCCTACATTACTTCTGGAGTAATGAGTACCTCTTCCTGGATGAGGCTGGCTTCAACCTGCAGAAACGAAGGCAAAGAGGCCGTATCATCATTGGCCAAAGAGCCATCACTGAGGTTCCTGGCCAACGGGGGGGTAATATTACTCTTTGTGCGGCCATGGGTTTGGAGGGGCTTGTCCACTGGCATGCTGTCCTTGGGTCTTACAACACCCAATGTCTCCTCACCTTCCTAGAGGAGCTAAAAGACATCCTCCTGGACCGCCAACAACACCATCCTGGGCCCGCACATCAAATTTATGTGATCATTTGGGACAATGTACGCTTCCACAAAACAAACCAAATCAGAGAGTGGTTCACCACCAACAGTAACCACTTTTTAAACGTCTGTCTGCCACCCTACTCCCCTTTCCTGAACCCTATAGAGGAGTTCTCATCATGGAGATGGAAGGTTTATGACAGACAACCATACACTAGAGAGAACCTCCTAAGGGCAATGGAGCTGGCCTGTGTTGACATCCCAGTGGAGGCCTTCCAAGGATGAATTCGCCATTCCAGGGCGTTTTTCCCGCGGTGCCTGGCAAGAGACAATATAGCCTGCGATGTGGATGAGGTGATGTGGCCCGATGCAGCTCAGCGACATGATGCCGCACAGTGATTGTGGTGTGTGTGTGTGGTGTGAATAAAGTAAATAAAAAACTTCACACCCTGATCATCTTTTCAAGAGTACTGTTGTGTGCAATAGATTCTGTTTTTGCATTGAGTTGTGTTACAGTAGTGTACATGCAGAATTTACTATAGATTTATACTCTTCATATGAAACTCTCAAATCTAAATGCCTAATCCTCTGCAGAGATCTAAGAACATCCATTACTGTAAAGTTTCAAAAATATGCATTGGCAGTTATGAAACAAAGAACCTTCTCACAAATTGAGCATTGTGTTTTCAGTTGTTTTGCTGTAGTGTGTAATGATGTGTATAGTGTTTACATTTTTGAAAGCTTCGAGCTGCTCTTTTGGTGTGAAAGTTTGAGTTTTGAAGTGAGAAGGTGTGGTTGTGTTTATGTAGCTTTAGAAAAGGGTGTTGTGTTTAGACATTGGGGAACATGGAGGAAACGTTTGTGAAATGTGTTTTAGCATTTGAGAAAAACTGTAACACGTGTCCAGCAGAAGAAGCTAGTGGACATTATTGATTTGTCTGAAACATTTTTGTGTCAGGAGAAACCAATAGTGGAAAAACCATGTTCTGTTCCCACTGTGCCACCTAAGAGTGACAAGAGTCCAAAAGCTCAGACCAGTGTCAAGCTCCCTATGTCGCGGTCTGAATTAGTGATTTCCCAAAAATCTGATCTGTACCCCAAATCTGTAGTTGTGTACAGGTGCTATCCCAAGACTCCAGTCCAGGTCTTCCCTACATTCCAGTGAACTAAAGCAACACCCTTTTCCCTTCTGACATCAGCAGGAGGCGACCTATAAAGTCGAGGGGAACCTGGGATTCGGGAGCTCGCTTAGCCGACGCTCTCTTTGATCGTTATTCTGTCCCAAGTTTTCGTGATTTCCTGTACTGACCTACGCCCGTTCTGATTTTGAGTTTGCCTTGTCCCGTTTTGACCATATTTAACTCACTATATTATACTTGTAAATATATGTACATATTTGTTGTTTTGTTTACCGGTAGTAGGGGTGTGGCTGCCATTTCTGTTGGGTGTGTGTTTGTTCCTTGTTTTTTGTGAGAGAGTTAGGGAAGTGTTTCTATTTCTTTTGGGTTTTGTGTGTAGGTAAGTAGTGTTTGTTAAAAGAGTGTTTTAACAAGTATTTGTTTTCAGACGTTGAAGTTTTGCAGCAAAAAGTTCAGTTAAGAGGATAGTTCACCTAGAAATAAAAAAAATTGTTATCATTTACTTGACCTATTATCATTCGAAACCCGCAAGACATTAATTCAGAAACACAAATGATGATATCTGAATTAAATCTAAGAGATTTCTGTCCCTCAATTGAGAGTCTACACAGTTATCACATTGATGCTTCAAAAAGTTCTTAAAAAGAACAGAAAACAAATTCATATTCATCAAGCAGTTTAGTCCCAATTTTCGGGAGAGACTCGATCACTTTATATGATGAACAGATTTAATTTAGGCTTTTATTTTTTTATTTGAACCCGATAGTCATCCTCATACTTCACTTACTTATGTGAGGGGAAAAAATACATTTTTAAATTATTTTAAAATATATTTTAAAAAATATATACAAAAATTGGGCAAAAAAGTGTATATATAGAAAAAAGTATTTAGTTAAATACATTTAAAAATATATATTTATTATTGTATTTATGAGGTTTGTAAATCATTACAATCTATTTTTATTTACATTGTACACAACGTCCTGTGTAAAAGTTTTTGGAATTGGGGTTGTACTGATAACGCAAAAGTATTGGGACACCTGATTTTTTTTCCAGCCACATGTGATTTTTACCCCAAACTGTTTGCACACAATTGTAAAGGATGACTTAGACTTAAACTTAGACATACTTTATTGATCCCGAGAGTAAATTATTGCGTTACAGCAGCAGCAGGCTACACAAACAGTAATGTGTGTGTGGTGGGGGTTAAAAAAATAAAAAATAAAAATTTAAAAGCAGAATGTAATTAAATAATTGTAATTTAATAAATGCAATATTGAAAGATGATGCTACATAAAAAAGATTGCAAACTGGCCATTCAAAAAGAAAGAAAAGAAAAGAATGAAATGTGCAAATTGTCAGTGAATAATAGATATGTATATAAGTTGCTATGAACATCTGTTAGTCGTTGTACAGTGCAATGGCATAAGGTAGGAATGATTTCCTGAACCGTTCTTTGTGACAGCGAAGCTAAATCAGTCTGTTGGAGAATGAAGTCCAGAGAATGTCTTTGGAAATGGTAGTTTTTTTACGTTTTCCCTTCACTTAAATTAGAAGACCCAAACGTGTTCCAGCATGACAATGCCCCTGTTCTCAACACCAGCTCCATGAAGATATGGTTTACATGGGATAAAGTGAAGGATCTCCTGCTGGAGAGCTCCAAATCTATTGAACACGGTTGGGATTAATTAGAACGGCACCCCAATACCATTCTAATTCTAGTACCTGACTTTACAAACATTCTTTTGCATGAATGAACACAAATCTGCACAAAATCAATTGGAACATCAAGTGGAACATCTTCTCAACAGACTGGAGCTTATTATAAGAGTAAAATGTCAAGTCAAGTTTATTTCTATAGCACTTTTCACAACAGACATTGTCTCAAAGCAGCTTTACAGAAATCAACTTCAACAACTATTTCTTCCTCCGAGGTGGGAGAATTGTCGGAGAGCACTTTCCGAGGTGAGCTCTCTCCCTCACGGTTCGGTCCCTCTTTGCAGAGGCTGGTCGTGTGGCTCGTAGGCCGGTCTGGCAGAAGGCGTGGAGTTGGACGAGTCCTCTCCAGCCTCCCCTGCTGGGTTGAGCGCCTGCTCTCTCGAGGAAGCACGCTTGGCGGCTGCTTCTTCAACTGGTGCAAGCAGTGTGGCATTACATGTATCTCCCTCTGAGGAGGAAGGGATGGTGGATGCTAGCGAGCCTGTGGACTCCTTACAGCCTGTGCTGTACGAGGTGCTCCTTGAGGTCGTGACACGGCCGTGTCCAAGCTCGAGCTAGCTTGGCTGGTCGAGGAGCAGAAGCAGCGCGCACCCAGTGAGCTGGATGTGCATTTCCTGCGTCCTGTGTCACAGCCTCAGTGCCTTCCCCGACCTGCACACCGATGTGTCCAGGTCCTGGGAGAACCGTATGCGGCGTATTCTTTTCCCAATGATCCTTGCTGTACGCGAATGTAGTTAGGGCTAAGTAGTGCGACTACGGGATGATGCCGCGTGTGGAAGAGACACTAGCAAGCTATCTCTCCCCAGGTGGTGCATAGCTGAAGGCTTCGGTATGCCTACAAAAAGCCACTTTGGCTCTAGTAGGTAGGGCTACGCGGCAGGTCAGGCTACGGATTGCCTCCACACGATGAGTGTGTTGCAGGCATACCAGGCTGGCCTGCTATGAGACATGGTGAGGGCTTTCCTTCTGAATGCCATGGTGGCCCCTCCTGGCCTGATCTGTTGACGCTGTAGGTAAGGGCGATTGCTGGCGGGTTCAGGAGACCGCGGCGGCATTTCAGTGGTACTTCCCCGCCACTCCCGTGGGGCTGCTTGGCGGCAGCCTCGGCCTGGTACGTCTGGGCACCGCGAAGCCCAGAAAGAGAGCGTTGCCACCCGATCCCTGCATCGAGGTCCTAGGGCCCCCTGGTGACGCTCTAGGCCCAAGGAGGAGCTGGCCGACCTGAGGATCGTCCTCGCCTTTAATAAACGGGACATGGGCCGCAGTACACTGCTCCAGCCATTCGGGTTCAGGAGGCAGGTCTGCTAGCCCTGACACGGGACATGTTTCAGGGCGCAGCCTCCTTCCAGTGGTTCGCTCCCCGTATTTCCGCCTGAAAGATCGCTGCTGATGGAGGAGATCTGCCGCCTCTCAGGAGGTGTCGTCGGCTGCAGAGCACTGCTCCAGCCGCTCTGAGTGGGTCAGAGACCAACCCCGTGGGATTGGTTCCCCTGTGGAACTTTCTGTCAGCCTGGGAGGGGTGCGCACTCTCCTGAGGAAGCGGAGGTCAGAGAGTCAAGCTACTACAGCCCGTGCTTGGTTGCGTCGCATTCTAGATCTCCGCTCCTTGAACCACTCACTTATGAAGCTCAGGTTCAGGATGCTCACTCTCAAAGAGGTCGTGTCTCAGATCAAGTCTGAGGGACGCATAAATCCACGTGGCCATCCTTTCCGCACACAGGAGGATTCTGAGGTTTGCTTTCAGGGGCGAAGCTTACCAATATCGGTCCTCCCCTTCGGCCTTGCACTCTCACCCCGTACCATCACAAATACGTGAATGCAGCACTGACCCCGCTGTGGCTCCAGGGCATCCGCATTTTGAATTATATCGACGATTGGTTAATATTGGCTCGATCAGAGCTCCAGGCAGTTTGGCATCGAGATGTCGTTCTCGCCTGCATGGAGGAACTGGGGCAAAGACTGAACGCCAGGAAGAGTGTACTTTCTCCAGCACAGAGACCCACTTTTCTGCACGTGGTGTGGGACTTGGCCAGGTTGTGGGCACGGTTGTTTCCCGCCTGGATCAAAGTCATACTCACTGCAGTCAGAAGGGTAAGAGAAGGCCAGTCACTCACTGTGAAGCAGTTCCAGAGGCTGCTGGGTCTCTTGGCAGCAGCGACCAGTGTGATTTCACTTGGCCTTCTCCATATGAGACCCCTCCAGTGGTGGGAATCCATATCGTACCATCAAGGTCTCACGGCGTGCCATTCGAGCCTTAGATGTGTGAAAGGAACCGACATCTCTGTCCCGAGGCCCCGTCTTACGGACTCCTTGTCATCGCATAAAGCTATCAACAGATGCTTCCCTCACGGGGTGGGGAGTGGGTTAGGGTCCCTAACCCAAGTCTAACCCAAGTCTCCCGTGGCACATAAATTGCCTGAAGATGATGGCTGTGTTTTTGGGGTTAAAACACTTCCTCCCAGACCTGAGGGGTCACCATGTGTTGGTCCACACAGACAACGGACAATACTGTGGTGGTCTCTTATATCAACCACCAGGGGGGTCTCCGGTCTCGCCCCTTGTACAAGCCATTTACATCCCGGGACGGTTGAATTACAGAGCAGATGCCCTGTCGGGACATTGGCCGAGGCCTGGGGAATGGAGACTCCACCCCGAGGAGCAGATATGGCAGAGGTTTTCACAGAGCCCAGGTGGACCTGTTTGCGACTCGGGAGACTTTGCACTGTTCCCTCTGGTTCTCTCCGTTAGGGCTGGATGCCATGGTGCAGTCATGGCAGAGGCTATGCCTGTACCCCTTTTGGACTCTCCAGGGTGGGTGGAACCCTGGTTCACCCCCGCCCAGAGTTGTGGAAACTGTGGCTATGGTCCCTGAGGGGGCACAGTTTGTAGCAGCTAGTCTCTTTACTGAGGTAGTGGAGACCCTACTCTATCCCAGAGCTCCCTCCACAAGGAGGTCAAACGCCGCATGGTGGCGGCTGTTCACGTCATGGTGTGAGCACCGTGGCTTAGACATAGTTCACTGCCCGGTTGGTTCAGTTATGGAGTTCTTACAGGAACAGTTTGCCACAGGGTTAACCCCTTCAACCCTGAAGGATTACGTGTCTGCTGTCATGGCTTGTATTACCCTGCCTGCGGGGCAGTTGCTGGGTAGGCACCCATTGGTGACACGTTTCCTCCACGCCGCCCAGAGGCAGAGGCCCAGGACGCGGCCCAGAGGCAGAGGCCCAGGACGCGACCCAGAGTGCCTGTCTGGGACCTGGCTGTTGTGTTGGCTGCTCTATCCGAGCCCCCCTTCGAGCCCTTGGCCGAAGTGGCCCTTAGGTACCTGTCGGCAAAGACCGCATTCTTTTTGGCGATTTCCTCTCTGTAGAGGATCAGGGATCTACAGGATCTGTTCGTTGCCCCTGGCATGACCAGCGCGTTTCTATATACAAAACCCGGGTACCTACCTAAGGTGCCCACTGCTCCCACACAACCTGTCGTGCTACAGGCATTCTGCCTTCCTCCGTTCCTAGCCCCCAGGATTCCCAGCCTATAAACAGACATTAAGCAGGTGGGTAGTGAATGTCATCCTCTCCTCTTGAGTCTCTGGTCTCCCCGCTCTGCTCGGGGTCAAGGCTCTCTCCACCCGGAGTGTGGCAGCCTCTACGCCCTGGTCCGCTGGAGTCCCACTCCACGGCATTTGCGACGCTGCGGGCTGGTCCACCCTGCTGAACTTTGTTGGGTTTAATGACCTCGACTTCAGAGCCACTCTGGGCTTCTCTGTGCTGCATGCAGGTGCAAAGGCCCTCACACACTAGGCAGGGTCTGGTCAGTGTGGCGTGATTGGACACTCGTTCCCAAATCATTGCGATGCAGCTTGAAGTTCCCGAATGGGGAACGTCTCTAGGTTACGTATGTAACCCTATTTTCCAGAGGGAACGAGATGCTGTGTCCCCGTGCCACACTCTCTGCATCCCTGCGGCGCTTACCTTCTCTTTTTTGCAGAAGCTAATGTCGCTACCACCGCACAGCCATTTTGTAGCTTCCTGGTTTAAGCGACGTCACCCGTCGATGACGTCACTTCTTGCCTATTGGTCAGATTTCACACGTGGTTCAGAGCATAGACAATGCGGGGGCGTTCCCAAAGTGTTGCGAAGCAGCTTCTCATACCCTCGGGAAACTAGGGTTACATACGTAACCTAGAGACGTTAAGGTGAATGGTGTGCATTTATCCCTGATGAGCAAGCCATGGTGACTGTGGCAAGGAAAATCTCCCTTAGATGTTATGAGGAAAAAACCTTGAGAGGAACCAGACTCAAAAGGGGAACCCATCCTCATTTAGGTGACATCAAGAGTGTGATTATAATCTTTAAACAATACAGAACACTGGAGAGTGAGAATTAATGTTCTTTCTACAGTCTTATACAGTCATTTGTGGTTATAAAACTAGGAGCTACTGAGCGAATCATAAAATAGTCAAAACTCCACACATGAAGTGGGATCCAATTGGCACTGGTACGTTTCTAGATGGTACAGGATGTTTGCGGGGTTGGCATCTACTTCTTCCAAGGTCCACAATCTTCATGAGGTGGGACGTGACTGAAGGTGGAGCATCCTCAGGATGCATCGGGATGGGGAGAGAAAGAGAAGCAGTGGAGAGAAATTAGCGTAGCTGCTGTTCATTATATTAACAGCACAAGTGGAGCTGTTCTTGAGACATTCTTGGAGCCCTGGATGGAAAAAGCTCTGTGGTTCTGGTGTTACTGGACCTGACCGCTGCATTTGACACCGTGGATCATGCCATCCTCATCTCTCATCTTTAGCATGTTGTTGGTCTGCAGGGTGCGGTGCTTAATTGGTTTTTATCATACCTCACTAACAGAACTTTTTCAGTTGTGCTAAATGGTCATTCTTCATCGGTTGCTCCTCTGTCATCTGGTGTGCCTCAGGGATCTATTCTTGGTCCCATTCTGTTTTCCCTCTATATGCTGCCACTTGGTCAACTCATTTCCAAACACAAAGTTCAATTTCATTTCTATGCTGATGACCCCCAGATTTATCTTCCTGTGATTCTGAGTGATAGTTCTGCATTGGACTCTCTCCATAACTGCCTTCAGGATATTAAACAGTGGCTTTCCCAGAACTTCCTTCATCTGAACGAAGAAAAGACTGAGTATATCCTGTTTAGCCCGGACTCACCCAGCAGTTCTCTCAGTTTTGGTCCTCTAACACCTCAGTTTGCACCTACCGTGCGTAACCTGGGTGTTATTTTTGACCAAAGTATGCTATTCGAGAAACAGATCAGTGCAGTAGTGAAGGCGAGCTTTTACCAGCTAAGACTCCTCAGCAAGGTAAAACCATTTTTGTCCCAAGCTGACCTTGAAAAAGCTGTACATGCCTTCATCAGCTCGAGGATTGACTACTGCAACACTCTCTACATTGGACTTAATCATTCTCTTCTCAGTCGGCTCCAAATGGTACAAAACGCGGCAGCACGTCTTCTCACCAACACTTCAAAACGCTCACACATCACCCCGGTCCTCCGCTCGCTTCACTGGCTTCCGGTGCGGTATAGGGTGGAGTATAAGGTTTTGTTGTTCGTTTTCAAGGCCATCAATGGTCTTGCTCCGGCCTACCTCACCGAATTAATAACAGTTTACCAATCAGCCAGAACTCTCCGTTCCTCTGGACTTACCTCTCTGGTCATTCCTAAATACAGATGTAAAAAGTTTAGTGGCCGGTCATTTGCCGTCCAGGGACCAAAGCTGTGGAACGCTCTCCCAGCTCACATACGATCCATCACTGTGCTGTGTTTTTAAATCGCAGTTGAAAACTTTTTAATTCATACAAGCTTTTAACACGTAGCCCTGATTCAACTGCTATTTTACATGTATATTGTGTTCTTATATTTAATTTTTAAAAGTAAATTTTTATATTTCTTATATTTTTATTGTCTAATGTCTTTGTTATTTTTACTTTTTACTGGAAAGTGCCTTGTGCTCCTTTTGGTTGCTGTAAGGCGCTATATAAATAAAACTTGATTGACTGATTGATTAACAGGTAGCCAGTGTAGGGACAAAAAGATTGGGATAAAATTGGCACTAAACGTTGTGTGTTCACAAAGCACATACCAGTGTTATGGCCAGGTGTTGATGAACTTTCCTCCAGTGAAAATGTTCATTACATTACATGCACTGATGAACTCATTCATCTTTTTTATCTCCACATCGTGACACACAGACTTTTTTATATGAGCTCAAAACTTCAACATTTTTTACCCATTGTTAAACCATCAATATTGCTCAATCTTCCAGAAAAAAAAACACCAACACCCATTTTACAGCTAAAGTACAATCAGGTAATATCTCCCCTGGGGAAAAAATGAGATTGTGAGAAACTTATTTTATAAGTATTTCCTTTATGCTCTAAAAGTTTGGATAGATTTTGAAATATAAGCACATCAGATAAGAGGGACTATTGACATGACTAGAGCGATGCATTAGGTATTTAGCTCTTTAACCAAAAGGACTTGGACTCAAACACATTGCATTGTGGGTACTTGTATTTACAGGTGTCCGTGAATTCCGATGACAATGACGGTTATTTATTTTTTACTATGTTTACAGAAACAATAAATATACGGCATTGTGCAAAGTTTTTAGGTAGACGTAAGACAATACTGCAAAGTCAGAATGCTTTAAAAAAAAATTATAGTTTATTTTTGTCAATGAATCAAAAGGAAAGGAAATAAACAAAATCCAAATCAAATCAATATTTTGTGTGAGCACATTTACCTGTAAAAACAGCATAAATTCTTCTAGGTCCACTTACACAAGGTTATTAAAGGAACTCACCAGGTAGGTTCTTACAAACATTCTTGGATATTCTATGGAGTTCATAACCTTCTATCCCTTCATGTAATCTAAGGCAGCCTCTATGACTTCAGGGCACTGTGGGGCTCAAACCCACCAAAATCACTTCCAGGACTCCTTGTTCTTCTCTACATTGAAGAAATTTCTTAATGACATTGGCTATACAGCATGTTTATTATCTGACTGTATTTCTCCACATTGAGGACACCATTAATACTGAGCAAATCCCCAACTCAATTCCAGTTTATTAATTAAGTGATCAGACCATGAATAGCGAGTTCTACTGCCAGGTTTTAAGGCGTCTCAGGGAGGACATTCAGCAAAAAAGACAGAACTACAATACAGTTCGTCTCAATCCATTTTTAAATACCACCACGTACATAGACATTTTAAGGTGTAAAATAGATTTATATATTTTACCAAAGCACAATTATCATTTTTAAATCAGATTTTTACAATGATACAAACAAATCACTTTTTTATTTATTTCCTAGCACATGTTTCTTTCAGCTCCAAATTACAGACCATAAAACACCAACTATTATTCTTTTGGACTGCACAACCTCATAGTTGATCCTGGGTTCCAAATGTCAAAGCAGAATCCAGCGTATAGAGGCTGAGTGAATGTGGTGTGGAGTCTGTGGAGGAGCTTCATCGTATCAGAGACGCTGTAGAAGGACAGAGTTCCTGCACTGTGATCCACATACACTCCTATTCTGGAGGATGATGGAACTTTGAGATCAGTTTTAACGTTGTTGTGCCAGAAATTAACAGAAGAAGAAGAACACTGCAGACTCCAGGACTGATTGTTGCCTCCAAACCAACACTCATCACCCCGTCCTTTCCTTCTGATATCTTTATATGAGACTGCTATGTACATACACTCCTCACTGCTCCACTCCACCTCCCAGTAACAGCGTCCACACACACTCTCTTTACTCAACACCTGACAGTAGTAGTCAAATCTCTCTGGATGATCAGAGTACGGCTGCATTGTCTCACTGCATGTCACCACTTTGTTCTTCTCAGACAGAATGAGGTAATAATGTACTGTTTTGGGATCCAAAATCAGATCACAGAAATCTAAACACATGAACAACAGGAACATCAGATATTAATCACAGAATGTTTATGTAAAGTGTGTGTGTGTGGTGTGTGTGTGTGTGTGTGTGTGTGTGTGTGTGTGTGTGTGTGTGTGTGT
>JAAIIK010019902.1:996-14768 GCA_014706435.1 Silurus glanis | reverse complement strand
AGCAGAGAGAAAAAAATTAAGATATAATAAACGAACCCATCAAATCAAGCACGTCTGGAACTTCATTTATTTCAGCATGCAACAAACTTGGAGGCACCGCTGGGATTTCTAAGAAGTGCGAGTTTAAGGGATCACCCGAGTGGGAACGGAGCAAGTGAATTGAAGAGCGGAGATTCACGGTCGAGTAAGCAAGCATACCGGCTCGCGATGGATCTAGAAACGCTAGCCGAACGCGTGACAGAAAGGTTGTGGTTGTTGCGGCTAGACCAAGTGAAGGAGGTATGTGAGTGTAACAAAATCCCTACCGGGCATGTCATTACTAAACGCGCACTTATTAATATAGTCACAGAGTCTGTCGATGCTATCATGGATAGCAGGAAGATGTAGCAAAGCGCTACATGTGTTCAATGCTAACTTTTATGGAGGCGCAGCTAGAGAGGGAGAAAGTGGAAAATGGCGCCAACGATAAAACCGAGACATATATCTCTCCGACAGCAAACGATTTACTGAATGAGGTGGATTTGCATTCTGGAAATACAGTGATGGGAAAAATTAAAGTAAAAGACGCTGGAGCAGGACGGAGTAGACCCATTGAACAGCAATCATTTATTGGTCTTGCCCCTGAAGTCACTGTGAGGAGAGATTTCAAAATCTGTGGACAGATTGGAGAGGTCGGACAAAAGGACAAGCTGTGGATAAAGGTGGATAAAGGATTGAAAAGGGGCCATGATGAAGCAGAAATTATTGAAGCTGTAATAAAAGCCATTAGCCCAGGACTAAGCTTACACAATATGCTTGAAATCAAAAGAGATCTCACTCTCTCACAGCTGAAAGTAATATTGAAGGGACATTTCAAGGAGGACAGTTCTACGGACTTGTACTACAAATTGATGAACATTACACAAAATGCAAACGAGTCTCCACAAGCCTTCCTATTTAGAGCTATTGAGTTAAAAGGGAGGTTGCTGCGCACGTGTGAAGAAGGTGGTGAATATTTTAGTACAGAGCATATTCAGAAAAAGTTCTTACGTTCAGTGGGCACAGGTTTGAGCAGTGATCATATAAAATTTCAGCTGAGGCCGTATCTGGATGATTCAGAGATCTCGGATGAAATGCTGATAAACAAAACAAATGAAGCAGCTGGTGACGAGACAGAGAGACTAAATAAACAAAAGAAGAACACAGGGAGCAAAGTGGCAAAAGTACACCAGCTGTGTTCAGAAATGCAGTCCGGCAAGCAGGCTGAAATGACCACCAGAGAGTTGGTTAATAAGCAGCCAAGTGACATCTTCAGGCGAAGAGGCAAAGAGGCACCAGCAATGGAGGGACAGAAAGAATCAGAGCTATATGAGATGGTTAAACTCCTGAGAGAGGAAGTTGCAGAACTCAGGAAGATTCAAAATCACCCTCCTGAGCGCATAACCAAGGGAAGAGGCAGCTACCGGAAAGGGTGCAGAGCTTGTCAGGAGAAAGGTGAGGAGGATCGATGTGAGCACTGCTTCAGATGTGGAGCTGTGGGCCATGCTGCCCGCGGTTGTAGAGCATTAAAGAATCCAGCCGAGGGGAGGAGCGATGTAAAGATATCTGTCCATTCAATGAAACCAGAAAGCTCCACCTCCATTCTGAACTACATTGATCCACAAGAGAAAACCCAAGAGCTCCTGCGACAAAGAATTAAACAACTGGAAGCAGAACTTGAACAAAAAGGAAAGGCTGAGCATGCCAGAGCTACCACCTACATCAGCCACATTCCTTTGCAGCGTCAAGCTAAACTGGATAAACTCATTGGTCCAAGATGTATGGTTGACTGCTTCTTTGAAGGTGTGCCGGTGAAGGCGCTCTGGGACACTGAATCGCAGGTGACCATCATCAATGACGAGTGGAAAAATACCTGCCTTCCCCATCTACAGACACGGCGCCTGAGTGAACTATTGAGTGAAGGTGAAACACTCATTGGTCAAGCAGCAAACCAAACCGACATTCCCTTCTCTGGATGGGTGGAGCTGAAACTCCAACTAGGGCCAAAAAGAGGGGCTCAGGTAGAACTGCTGGTGCCAGTGCTTGTCTCAAAGGAGCAAGGCGTGGGGCAGCCTCCAATCATTGGCTACAATGTGATACAGCATCTGGTGTCAAAGGGAATGGAGCAGCACCCTGATGTTGTCCCAGAAGTGGTAAAGGAAGCTTTCTCCTTCAACTGCAGAAAATCTGTTGCACTGATCCAAATGATGCAGAACGGGGACCAAGCGGAAAGAGAGGGAATAGTAAAGGTGGGAAGGATTAATATAATAGTGGCAGCAGGACAGACAACAACAGTAAGTTGTAATGTTAGGACTGGTCAGCTTGCTGCAAAACAGGAAGTCCTGTTCGAACCAGAAGATATTCCACAGTGGCCTGAGGGGCTAAATGTAGCCAGGATGGTAGTTAGTCTTCAGAAGGGGAACTTAACAAAAGTACAGATCCCAGTTACCAACAGCAGCAATAGGGATATTACCCTCACTCCTCGTACGGTCCTGGGACGAGTACAGCAAGTCAGAGCCATATATCCAGCAGACACCCAACCCATCGTTGTAACATCAGACTGGAATGTCAGTAGTGGTGATGGGGTGGCGCGAGTAGTCACAGAAAGTAGAGAGTGGACAGGTGTACACCACGTTGTCAACACAGGCCAAGATGTTAACAAAGAGCTGTGGAACCCACCAGTGTCGATAGATCACCTGACACCTGCACAAAGAAGGAAAGTTCAGCAAATGCTGAGAGAAGAATGTGAAGCATTTGCAAAGGATGAGGATGATGTGGGGTGCATCCCATCACTCCAACTCAAAATCAGGCTGAGTGACACGTCTCCAGTAAAACGTACATATGTCTCTGTGCCAAAACCACTGCACAATGAGGTAAAAGCATATCTGGAAGACCTCTTAAATAAAAAATGGATTCAGAAGTCTCGCTCTCCTTATGCATCCCCAGTAGTCTGCGTGCGCAAGAAGGATGGCAGTCTTCGCCTCTGTATAGACTACCGGGAGCTCAATCGCAAATCCATCCCAGACCGTCATCCCATTCCTAGGGTGCAAGACATGCTGAACAGTTTAAGTGGGAGTACATGGTTCTCAGTCCTGGATCAGGGGAAGGCGTATCATCAGGGGTTTGTGGAAGAGGGCAGCCGACCCTTTACAGCTTTCATAACACCTTGGGGCCTTTATGAATGGGTCCGGATCCCATTTGGCCTGTCCTCGGCTCCTGCTGAGTTCCAGCGCAGTATGGAGGAATGTTTGCTGGGACTCAGAGACAACACCTGTCTTCCATACTTAGATGATAACCTTGTACACAGTAAGACATTCGAAGAGCATCTCAATGATGTCAGAGAAGTACTACGCCGTTACCAGAGTCATGGGATAAAGCTTACAGCTAAAAAGTGCGAGCTTTTTAAGTCTGAGGTTAAGTTCTTGGGAAAAATAGTGTCGAAAGGGGGCTACACGATAGACTCCAAAGAGATTGCACCTGTGCAAGCACTAAGGGACCGTAAACCTAAAACTGTGGGTGACCTAAGACAACTGCTGGGGTTTCTGTCCTACTACCGCACATATATTCCTGGATTCTCTCAGATTGCCAAACCTCTGTATGAACTTTTGTCAGTGAAAAAGCTTCCAGAAAATAGAGCAAGCAGTAAAAGTCATGGTAGTAAGAAGGAAGGAGGAAAAGGGCGAAGAACAGCTCAACTTCATGCCAGTCAGCTGATATCATGGACAGAACACCACCAAAATGTCCTCAGTCAACTTCTTAAGTTCTTGCTGAACCCTCCAATCCTAGGCTACCCTGATTTTGAACAGCCCTTTGTATTGCATTGTGATGCGTCACAAGATGGGCTTGGTGCTGTACTGTATCAAAGGCAGCAAGGGAAACTGGTAGTCATTGGCTATGGGTCACGGACACTAACGGCTCCAGAAAAGAATGATCATTTACACTCTGGGAAACTGGAATTCCTGGCACTGAAATGGGCCATTTGTGAGCGATTCCGTGAATACCTATATTACGCCACCTCCTTTGTGGTCTATACAGACAATAACCCGTTGACATATGTTTTGTCCACGGCCAAGCTCAATGCCACTACTCACCGATGGATAGCAGAGTTGGCTGACTACAATTTTACCATCAAATATAGACCAGGTCGCATACACAGAGATGCTGATGTGCTGTCAAGAATGCCTCTGGATATGGAGAGTTATATGCAGGCCTGTTCACAGGAGGCCAGTCCAAGAGTTGTAGCTGCTGTCACAGATGGTCTTCTTGTGAAGTCAGAGGAAGAGGGACCCTGGATGTGCCCTATCGCCCTAGCTAAAGTTTGTTCTTTAGTAGAGCAGGAACAAGGGGAAAAACAGATGGCTAAAGTGACAACTGAGGAACTGAAAGAGGCCCAAGAAAAAGATCCAGTGCTAAAAAGGGTACGAGAGTATGTGATGGCAGACCACTGGCCAAAGTTGATGAGACGAGACCATGGCAATGAGGTGACTATACTGTACAGACAGAGAAGCAAGTTATACCTGGACGAGGAAGGAATACTTTGTCGGCAATCAGCAGGGCGAACTCAGATAGTGCTGCCTGGCAAATACCTCCAGTTTGTGCTTAAGGAGCTTCATGAGGAAATGGGACACCAAGGGGTGGAGCGCACACTGAGTCTCATCCGAGAAAGATTTTATTGGCCTCACATGCGGGGTTATGTGGAACATTACGTTACCAAAGTGTGTAGCTGTTTGAAACGGAAACGTCCAAACAAGATGACGAGAGCACCATTGGTAAATATAGTAACTACTTACCCTTTTGAACTGGTGTCTGTAGATTTTCTGCATTTAGAGGGCTGTAAGGGTGGCTACGAATACATCCTTGTGTTAATGGACCACTTCACACGCTATGCCCAAGCATACGCCTGCAAAAATAAGTCTGCAAAAACTGCAGCAGAAAAGATCTTCGGCGATTTTGTTCTCAGGCATGGATTTCCCACCAAACTTCACCATGATCAGGGAAAGGAATTTGAGAACAAGTTGTTCGCCCAGATGAAGGAATTTTGTGGTATCCAACACTCCCACACAACCCCATACCACCCTGCTGGAAATGGACAGGTGGAAAGGTTCAATCGAACATTGCTGTCAATGCTCAGATCCCTGCCGAGTCAAGCGAAGTCTGATTGGAAGAGCTCCTTAAACAAGGTAGTCCATGCATATAACTGCACACGAAGTGAAGTAACTGGGTATGTTCCATACTACCTTCTGTATGGGAGAAACCCAAGGCTGCCCATTGATTTAATGTTTGGCCGGAAGCCAGGAGAGTGTGGAACTTCACACGATGATTATGTCGCCAAGTGGAAAAAGCGCATGGAGGAAGCGTATGAATTGGCATCAAGAACAGTCCAGAAAGAACAGAGTAGAGCGAAGCACGGCTATGATAAGAAAATACATGGAGCAGATCTCCAGCCCAGAAACAGAGTACTGGTGAGAAATTGTGGAGAAAGGGGTGGGCCGGGAAAACTCCGTTCTTACTGGGAGGATCAAGTTTATGTTGTGACAGAAAGAAAGTATGAAGATGGCCCAGTGTATGTAGTGAAGCCAGAGCGTGGCTTAGGAGTAGCGAGAGTCCTGCACAGAAACTTGTTGCTGCCCTGTGATTTCCTACCCATAGACAATAGCGACCAGAAGGAAAACAAATTGCAACCAAAGAGAAAAAGACACACACGTCAAGTAAATAGGGTGGCTGAAGAAGATTCAGGAGATGAGAATGACTGGAGGTGCTTAAGGACACTGTCGACAAAGC
This sequence comes from Silurus glanis, assembly GCA_014706435.1. NCBI lineage: Eukaryota > Metazoa > Chordata > Actinopteri > Siluriformes > Siluridae > Silurus > Silurus glanis. Next base: position 8,969 of record JAAIIK010019902.1, on the reverse strand, counting down.
AGCTTGCAGAGAGCACAAACCAGTTGGGGCCAGAGGAGAATGAGCTCCAGTTAAGAGGTATGGGTGAAGAGCTAGGCCAGTAGCTGGATGATGAGCAGGCACTGCCCATAGAGGAGGAATGTGATGAAGGGAAAAGAAACTCAGGAAAAGTTGCAGATGTAATGGGGGATGAAAATGAGATGACAGAAGCGGGAGAAGAGACATCATCGGACGAGGTAGACGAGGGTAGCCCAGCTGTAACTCATCTGTCACAGAGAAAGTATCCTTTCAGACAAAGACATCCACCCACGATATTTACATATGATACATTAGGCAAACCTTCTATTGCACAGAGAGTTATTTAATTTCATAGTTGTTGTCTGAAGTATTATTAGCACAGTTCATTGTTCTAAAGTAAGAAACAGTTCATGGAGAAAGGGTTATAGACTTATGTTTTAGTTAATGCACATAAAGTACCAGTAAACAGACATTGACACATAGACTGCTAAAATTTGATGAAACATGCAAAAAGCTACATGTGGGTCTGTATATAGAGCATAGAGCATGTTGCAGGTGAAAAACCCTCAGTACTTGATGCATGACCCGTCTTATGACGAGGTAATCCTTAAAACATCATGTGGCCAGTGGTGTCTACACCAGCGGATGACATTAAATGGGAGATAGATGTCATACTAAGGCAGTTGTAAGACAAATTAGCATTGAGTATAGTAACTGACTCCCTTGTGTGCTATCTTGCTCTAATGTTAACACATTGTTACTGGGAACTAGGGTATGTCGAGTCGACATTCATTTTGGAGGGGAGAGTGTGGGGCTTATGTAATGTGATGTTTCTGTTTTTGGAGGAAAATAATACCCCCCCAGATGTTTTTGTTTTACATTATGTAGTTCATTTTGATGGTTGTGTTTTGGATTTATGATGGGTTTAATGCATAAAGTCTGGTTTAGAGAAATGTTTGTGTAAATGCATGAAACTGCTCAAACTGCTGTGATGAATGCTCAAGAAGGCATGTTGTGCTAGCAATCTAACTGTAGGGGGCTCTAGCAGGGAAAAAAGGTGCAAGCGAAGACTGAAAACAAAGAGTTAATAAGAAAAAAAGCGAAGAGTTTTTGGTGTGTGAAAAAGCTTGGAATTAGCGCTTCCATTTGTAAGCAGAGAGAAAAAAATTAAGATATAATAAACGAACCCATCAAATCATGCACGCCTGGAACTTCATTTATTTCAGCATGCAACATATGCATGCAGACAAATGTAAAAGATTATGTCTGCAAAGATCTTATCTATTTTATTTAGCTATTCCGGCTATATTCTGTGTGTTCTGTATGTGCGTAGAGAGAGAGAAATTATGTTGATTTAGCGAGTCACTAACATCAGCATGCATGAAGCCTGTGTTTCTCTCCAGTTTAAACAAAGACGGCCATAAATAAACATAAATTTAATATTTATGTTTATTTCTGAAGATGTTAAGGTTTTCGTTGGGAGTGACGAGGATGGATAAGATTAGAAATGAGTTTATTAGAGGGACAGCACATGTAGGATGTTTTGGTGACAAGGTGAGGGAGGCGAGATTGAGATGGTTTGGACATGTGCAGAGAAGGGACATGAGTTATATTGGTAGAAGAATGCTGAGGATGGAGCCACCAGGTAGGAGGAAAAGAGGAAGGCCAAGGAGGAGGTTCATGGATGTGGTGAGGGAAGACATGCAGGTAGTTGGTGTGAAAGAGGCAGATGTAGAGGACAGGGTGGTATGGAGACGGATGATCCACTGTGGCGACCCCTAATGGGAGCAGCCGGAAGAAGAAGAAGAAGAAGATTTATGTTTATTTCCAGGCATTCTCCTGAGCTCAGCTCTCTGTGGTTTTATCAATACCAGCCACTCTTATTCCAGTTCATGTAAATGATGTTTGATCCACTTTAACTTGCTTGGAATACACCTGTTTTAGAGTTATGTTAATAAATTGTTACTTTATTAAGAGCACAAATAGTTTTTTTTATATTTATTGCAGTGCAATACTTGCAGTTAAGTATGTTGTGCAGGTGTGCTGTACCATGTAGAACAGTTTTTTATAAACTGGAATTTGAAAACTGCACATTTTTACAGATAGCTCACATAGTATGTTATATTTCCTTTTTATATCATTTAAGCCTACCACCCAAGCTGTTTTTTTAATTAGCAATGCTTTCCATACAAAAGATCACCAATCACTGGTAGTTTTCTGCTTTTTGCTCCATTTATTTTAAACCTTTGGAATCATTATGCATAAAAAGCCAAGGACAATAGATGTCTGGGACATGCTAGCCAGCCTAAATGCATAGCAATTATCATGCCATTGTCCTCTCTCCAAAAGGAATAAGGCTGAAAATGCTTGGATTCCAGATTTATAACTTGAAATGCATGACTTTGGATTTACAAGTTGTAATTTATATGAGAAAAAATATACTTGAACATTTGTGTGTATTGACCAGGCATGAAATTTACTGGTTATTATAAAATAAAAAAAAAAATGGTTTAGTTATTTCTCCATCTTTTAGATGACATTAATAAACATACTGTATATAACAAGAGAAAAAAATTTTAACACTTGTGAGTTCATTTACAGATAAATAGCTATTGAAAAAAATAGCCAAATGGGCACGGTTTGTTTGTAAAGTTAATTGTTACTATGATTAACTAAGACACAAAAAAAAATACTTTAGAAGAAAAGTGCCTTTTTCACATTTTTGCAATTTTGCAGCAGGAAGTAGCTCTCAAGTCGTAATTTTTCTTCCACTTCAACAACAATAGTTGAATCAGTGATTAATAGCTTGTGGCAGATGGAGACATGGTTTAGGGAGAGTCTGCAGCAGGAGTGTGGGGGAATGAGCAAATCAAAATCACACGCATATTGCTGATTTGTGGGTGCTAAGATGCTGTGTGTGTGTGTGTGTGTGTGTGTGTGTGTGTGTGTGTGTATGTGTGTGTGTGTGTGTATGTGTGTGTGTGTGTGTGTGTGTGTGTGCTAGTAAGGCTATATAGTTTGCCTGTTTTCTTTTTCCCTTTTGAATAACATGCTGTGGCAGGAGTGAAATGAAAGCTCATGTGCATTCTCACTCTGAGTTCTCTGTCACATAATTCAAGTGGAGGCAGGAACATAAGCATCACATTAACAACAACTATGAAAGGACAACAAACGAGAGTGCAGTAAACAGTGAGGTATATATACAAATATATATTAATTATCAGAAAACTTTGTCTCATTTGGTGTGGGGGCTATTGGGGAGCGATATCAGGAATCAAATCCATATATGCATCAACCATCAATTCATCAGACCAGTGCAAATAGCACTGCTTTAAAAAAAGAAAAATTGGTACTTTTTCACAAATTCATTTAAAGGTTTAAGTCACAATTCTCGCTTATTCAGAATGAACTCCAAGTAAGACTGAATATTTGGGAAGAGAAATATTCACTCATGGTTCTTGCTAATGTGTGTTTCTTGCTAATGCACTGTGCTGAATCATTTGAAGCTGCAAACTGTTAAAGTCAGGATTCTTTTAAACAAAGAGAATCACCAACATACTTATGCAAATCTCCTTTCTTCTTTTTTTCTTATTTTGGCATGCAATCTCACGCTGTACTGACCTACACAGTCCTCAGTCAGTGGTATCCATTAATGTCAATAAAATGTAAGATTCAAACTCAATAGCAGTTCAATTGGCATTGAACTGCTATTGCAAATGTATGCACTGAGGGAACAGGTGAGCCCTTCTGCCAGTTTTCACAAGTCAAGAAGCAGCATGCTGGAAATGTCAGCTGTGCTCATTTAAACCTCTGCTACTGCAGATAACATAATTTGTATTTTTCCCCTCCACCCCAGAGTGCCAAAGCTAAAATGTGGTCTGGACAGGGCTGCAGTGAACCAGGGCACAAAGATGGATGCGCATCAGGTGCCCTGGTTCCATAAGCCTCCCCAATCCAGATCTGACTAGTTACTGCTAAAGGGAGTATATATCAAGCCCTGTTGGACTGTAGACAATAATCCACCGAAACCTCATTGAATATTAGGTGTTGAGAAGGACTTAGCAGATGAAAGCGAGATGTGTAAGGGTACACAGGTATAGTGTCTGTTACAATTGTATTCAATCAACATTGTCACTGGACAAACGTTCCTGTGCAACAAACACACAATAACTTTCATGGCTCATTATAATCACATAGCTGGGCACATCACAGCAAATAACACATTAGTCCTTTATCTTTATATTACTAATATGAAATGTACAGTATTGTCCACAAAAAGTATTGGTATGAATCTCATCAGGCCATTAGACAGGTTAACATAATTTTTTTTATTAGCTCATGTGAAATGATGCGATGTCCTAATGCGCTGCCTCTGTGAACAAGATCTTAACTGATCAGCTCACTTCATTTATGTCACGGACATGATGCAAACATGATAAATGTTTATAAATTAAAGCAATCTACACTGGTGTATTTCACCCTCGAATAGATGGGTTAGAGAAAAGGCTAATTAAAAGCCAGATTTATACATTTATGTGGGTAAAAATATGAAATTGAGATAAATAGTTGGAAGCCTTATTATTTTTGGTACGCTTTTACTGATTTTTCTCCTCGTGATTAAAGATGTAATTAAAGAAACATGGTACAACTGCTAAAATTACACCTGGTAAAATGTTAAGTATAACCTTGAGCTTTAAGCAATACTACAGAATGTTATGTATAGTGTATGCTGTTAGGAAGCACGATAGCAGAAAGCAGATACATGTACTGGGTTATAGCATTACAACAGGGTAACAGTCATACAAGGCTAAGGTCAGGCAATTAGCAATTAGCAAACAACAATATGAAAGCATAAACGAGAACTTAAAACAAGAAGGAGGGGAAAAAAACAAGAAAACCATGAAACTAGAAATGGCTCTGTAATCGACAGCTAACTGGACTTGGTACTTTGCGAAAACTAAACACACACAAAGAGGTGCATATACACACACAATAACCAACATAGATAGGCAAAACAGCTGTAGTGAACAAAGTGACACATGAGGGAAATGGCATGACAAGACGGGTGGAATACAGAACATTATAAAAAATATAGATGCACGTTAGACACAGATCAAAACAAAAGTAAATGGAAACATAAACACAGAAACACATACTCGCACTCTGAGTGGGCATGTACTTTGTGTCAACTACTATTTGTATGCACATACAGTATCTCACAAAAGTATGTACACCCCCATTTCAGCAACCATTTTAGTATATCTTTTCAAGGGAAAATACTATAACAAAATGTTAACGTGGTCTTATATTAGAGTAGTCAATGTGCAGCTTGTATAGCAGTACAGATGTACTGTCCTCTAAAAATAACTCAACATACAGCAATTATTGTCAAAATAGTTGGCAACAAAAGTGAGAACATCCTAAGTAATAACAGCCATATGACATTTAACAAAAAAAAAGCTAAGCCATATGTCCTATTCATCATGTTTTTGTCTGCTTCAAAAACCATACAGATTTGTGTATCTTGTATTAGAACAGTTAAAATTTGGTACTTTACGTACAACTCTCTCATACTGACCAGTGAATGTTCAACATGGCACCTTATGGCAAATAACTCTCTGAGGATTTGAGAATCTCCACAAATATGGCCTAGGCTATAAGAAGATCAGTAACACCCTGAAAATGAGTTACAGTACAAAAAAAATGTGCTGTGCGTCAGGTGCAGAAGCTGTTTTATATAGAACAGATGCATGAGTGCTGCCAGCATTGATTTTGAGGTTGCAGAAGCGGAAGGTCTGCTTGTCAATGCTCAGACCATAAGCCACACACTGCAACAAGTCGGTTTGGATGGCCGTCGTCCCAGAAGGAAGCATCTTCTGAAGCTGGCTCACACGAAAGCCCCCAAACAGTCTGCTGAAAACAACCTATTCAAGATCCAAGAGCATAAATTACTAGGACCATGGCCTGTGGTTTGAGTAGACTAAGATAAAGTTGTTTGGCTCAGATGGAATAGGCCAAGTCTATGTAAATTTGTGAATGTAAATTTCCTATTGGGATGAATAAAATCTCTCTCTCTCTCTCTCTCTCTCTCTCTCTCTCTCTCTCTCTCTACTGAGTACCAAGTAAATTTGCCTACAGCAACAATCTGTGCAGCACTGGTGAATTCTATGCCCAGGAGGATTAAGGCAGTGCTAGATAATAATGGTACTCACACAAAATATTGACATTTAGACACAGTTTTGACATGTTCATTCAGGGTGTACTCACTATTGTTGGCAGCTATTTTGACAGTGATGGCTGAATGTTAATTTATTTGCAGAGGAAAGTAAATGTATACTGCTATACAATCTGCACATTGACTACTCTAAAATATATCCAAGTTTCATTTCTTTAGTCTTTTGAGAAGATATACTAAAATGGTTGCTGAAATGCAGAGGTGGGAAGTAACGAAGTACAAATACTTTGTTACTGTACTTAAGTAGATATTTTTGGTATCAGTACTTTACTCCACTATTTATTTTTCAAACTTTTTTCTTTAACTCATTACATTTTTACACAAATATCTGTACTTTTTACTTCTTACATTTTCAAAACCGTCTCGTTACTTAAGTTTTAATCCATTGATTTGGTGAAATGTCAATATTTTTAATTTTCACTGCGCGCCGATTTCAGCCCATCAACCGATTTCCTGTCATTGTGTGTCTTTTTCAATCCACTGGTGTATAAAGTCCTGCTCTCATTTACCACAGACGTAGACTAGTTTACGAAGCTAAGAATGAGCAGGGCAAAAAACAACAAAAAGCTAAAACTAAAGTTGACAGGACAGAGGGAGTCAGTGATGTAAACATGACTGAGAACAGAGACATTTCTGATCACCATCTTTTCTCTGCTTGTGTTCTATATGTGGATGTTCAGCCTGGAAACATTCATTAGGTAACTTTTTAAATTCGTTTTGTATATATATATATATATTAGGCTGTCAAAATTAAAATTATTTTAAACGCCACTAAATTTTATTAACACGCTATCAATCGCATTTCTGTTTTACCATTTTTATAAAAAAAAAATAAATACATAAATAAATAACTAAATATAAAAGAGGCTAAATTAAAACCTCCAGTAAAACATACACTTATTCATGACGTTCTTTCTTTACTTAGATATAAAATAAATAAATAAACTCCACCGAAAAATATTTTTAATCAGTAAACATTTGTTTTATTTATGCGCCAAGTCTCAAATCAAACACCAAATCTGCCATGATTCACACAATTAACCCTCTGGGTGGCGTTTTGTGGGTTTTTCCCTCATAATGGCGAAACAAACTTAAATTACTGCCTTAATTGATTGTACAGATAAAAACAATACATCATTCAAATCTGTAAAATGTCTATTATTATGATAAAAGCTTCTTGACTTGAGGTGCAGTTTCTCCAGTTTCACTTCATTAACTGTCCGTGTGGAAACATAGCAAAGGTTCCTTTTGGTGTCCTGATGATTTACGTAATTTAAACCACCATTATTACTTTAAAACAAGAATTTTTTGTCTTTATGCTCCACGTTGCATTCATATTTCTCCATGTCCATGTTGCTTAAAGTATTAAAAACAGGAAGTATTAATATATGGTACATTTAGAACAGATAGAAATGTGCGATTAAGTTGCGATTAAATATTTAATTTGATTGACAACCTCTGTAAAATTGTACATACAATATACAATTGTACAATGTACAATATATATCTTTTTTACTCCTCATTACATCTGCACTATTTTGATCTATATGTATCTTTATATCTTTATATCCTTACTGTACATTCTGCCCAACATTTCACATTCATGTATATATGTGTATATAATGTGTGCATATGTATTCAGCTTGCACATTTCTTAAATGGCATAATATTATAACCTTCCACTTCTGCACATTTCTATCTATCTATCTATCTATCTATCTATCTATCTATCTATCTATCT
>JAAIIK010019900.1:7236-21643 GCA_014706435.1 Silurus glanis | reverse complement strand
AGAAACAGCTGGAAGAACTACAGTATTTAGGTTCATTTTCAAAAGATCACTAAGATAATAGAGAGGCAGAGTCTCTCAGATGTAAAGATGGGCAGACGTTCTGCACCTACAAATTGTGGAACCGTTTTAGAAACTTGTTCAACATCAAATTGAAAAATGTGAATATCTGATCATCTACAGTATATAATAATAATTATCTCTGTAAGGGACGAGGAGGAAAAAAATAATCGATATTAAATGCTTGTGATCTTCGGGCCCTCAGGAGCCACTGCATTAAAAACAGGCCTGATTCTGTAATGGAAACCACTGCATGGGCTCATTAACACCTCCGGAAATCATTGTCTGTGAACACAGTTTGCAGGTTAAAGCTCCATCATGAACTGCCTGCATCAGACATCAGACATAAACAGGAAAACAGTCCTCTTCCAAAACTTCTGTCCCAGATATATACGGACTATAAACACTGTTCTGTTGCAGCCATAAAATGATTTATACATTTCAGATGTTTTCTTTGTTCTATTGTGAAAAAAATATGGGTTTGTGAGATTTGCACATCAATACATTCTGTTTTTATTTACATTTTTCTCCACTTTTTTTTTTCGAATTGGGGCTGTTCCAGAATTATCCAGTATTATTCCAGAATTTTTATCTGTTTACAGTTACACTGAATGTGATGGAACATTTTTCTCCACTTACATTACAGCAGCTCTAAACATATTCATACTCGTAGTTTTTTCCGGCACTGACATTGGAGACTCCTTCTATAATTGTTAAATAAACATTTCTATGCAGACCGATTATTACAAATACTTTGCTTGGAAATGATATTGTATCAGGACATAGAGCATGAAATACTGTCAGAGCCGCTGTTTAAGAAAATAAATCGACGGCTTCTGGCCAATCAGAATACAGATTTCAGGAGTGTGATGGTGTATTATATCAGGATTTGATTTATTATTATTATTAATATTATATAAGTGTAGAGTTTACAGAGTTGGGATTCGTGGTGTGGAACTCACCTGACGCAGAGGCCACGTAAGTGGAGTTCTGGTTCAGAGCGAGAATAGCGCCTTCCTGGACACCGAAGACTCCGACCAGTGTCGGGGTTTCCTCCTGTTTATTCCGCTTCCTCCACAGACGCAAATGTTGATCTAAACCCCCGGAGATCAGGAGATCATCTGCTGCAGCCTGCAGCCAGAGCATACACAGCATGGACACACGCAGGTCCTCAGTGGACCACACACAGCCACCTACAAAACACACACACACACACACACACACACACACACACACACACACACACCGACAAATAAAGATCCTCTCTTCTCAAATATTCTTAATCTTTAATGAATTCATTTTTGGTTGAAATGAAATTGTACCTGACTGTATGTTGTAGAGTTTAAATCCGTTTCCATGGTAACCAACAGCTGCGTATTGACCGTTAATGGCCACACAGAGCGCGGCATCTTCAGACACCACGGCCTGTTTGGACCTCGAGGATTTCAGCAGCTTCTGTAATGGAGTCGGTCACTATCATCATCATCATCATCATCATCATCATCATCTCTGTCATAATTGTCGTCATCATCATCATCATCATCATCTTCAGTAACATCATCAACATTCACATGACCAACATCAGCACCATCCTTAGAATCAACACTATCATCACTATCATAATCAACTTCATCACCATCACCAGTAACATCCTCATGATCATCAGCATCACCACCACCATTATCATAATTATCACAGAAATCATCATCATCATCACCACCACCATTATCACAGAAATCATCACCATCAAGATCATGATATCAGTCATCATCATCATCATCTGTTGTCATCAGTAATATCCTCAATATCCTCATGAGCACCATCATTATCACCATCAGTAACATCGTAAATATGCTTACGATCACCATCAGCACCATATTCATCATCACTATTACCATCATCACCACTAACATCACTGTCCTCACCACCATCATCCCCAGAATCATTATCATCAGAACCACGATTATTATAATCCACTGAAAGTCAGGTTTAGAAGAACAGACTGCATAGTTAAAATTTGTCTAACCTATAAGACAAATAATTCAAAATGAACAAATTACATGCAAAAATGAGCAAAAAGAGATAAATGCAGATAAAAACAGACAAAGACACACAGATAAACAGATAAGAAAAATAGACAGACAGACAGAAAGACAGACAGACAGACAGACAGAGGAAAAAAATAGACAGACGGAGACAGGGACAAGCACACAGACAAAGACAGATAGGCAGACAGACAGAAAAAGAGAGAGAGATAGACAGACAAATGAAAAAACATACAAACAAAAATAGATAAACAGAAAAAGAGAGAGAGAGAGAGAGAGAGAGAGAGAGAGAGAGAGAGAGAGAAAAAGTCAGATAGATAGAAAAACAGACAGACAGAGACAAGCAGACAGACAAAAATAATTAATCAGCCAGACAAAAAAATAGGCAGACAGACAGATAAACAAACAGACAGGAAGTGAAAGACAGACAGACGTAAACACAGACAGACACTGGGTTCCCCCCCTGTTAGTAGACACTGAGTATTTTCTCTCCTCTGCATGTGAATTACCTTTTTCTCTCCCAACACAGAGACTGAGCGCCCGAGTCCTCCAGACCACAGCTGGACCTGAAACACACACACATTTAATGTACAGCAGTAACACACACTCTCACTCTGTATGTGTGTGTGTGTGTGTGTGTGTGTGTGTGTGTGTGTGTGTTCTCACAATGCCGTCACGTCCAGCACTGAGCAGCGACTCTCCATCACACAGGAAGTGAAGAACCTCAGTAGGGCCACAGTGAGCGTGAGAGCGCCACACACAGGACGATCCGGGAACTGACCACAATCTTATCTCGCCATCCAACGCCCCCGAACAGAGGATAGAGAGAGAGGAGGATGGAGAGAAAGACACACTGCGTACCGAACACTGATGGCCTGACAGAGTCTGGAGTGAAGAAGGGAAAGAGAGAAAGATGAAGAAAGATATACAGAGTGAAAACGACAAAAGGTACAGAACAAAGAGGAAGAAATGGAAAAAAGACAAAAAAAGGGAAAGACGTGATAGAGAATGAAGAATAGATAAAGATAAACAAAAGGAAAGACAAGGAAGAAAAGGAAGAAAATATTAAAAGAGTAACAGTGATAGTAGACGCAAAAAAGGAGCGATATAAAATAAAGAGAGAAATAGGAAGAAATGGAGAAAGTGAAAGATGAGAAAGAAACATATATGAAGGAGAGATTGAGAGAAAGGAAAGTAATGGAGCAAAAAAATAGACTATCATTAGCATGACTCATAATCAGGACTCCAATACCCATAATTCTCTGTTTCCTCCTCACCATGCAGTTCTCCTGTTTGATCCAGTCCCACATCCGTACTGCCCCGTCCCAGCAACCCACTGCCAACAGACTCCCCTCAGGGTCAAAGGTCACACAGTTCAGAGGGGACGGGTTTACCAGTGATGCCTCCTGCTTGCCCTTATTAGAGGACCATACCTACACACACACAAACACGTACACACGTGAGGTAAATATAATATTTATGCTATACGACAAACTTGTGATATATAAATGTGATATATTACGACCTTCAGCGTGAAGTCTAAGGAAACAGTAGCAAAGTGCTTCCTGTCTGGGCTGACATCACATCCTGTTATACTGTTGGAGTGGGCGGTGAGGTGGGCGGTCCTACAGAAAACGCCACAAAGACCTTCACTGATACGTTATTTTTAGGACGGAAAGACATTCAGAGAGACAGATAAATATATAGAAACATATGTATTAAAATAAGACAAACCCATGACCAAACATACTGTACATTGCAAAAGAAAAATAGACTGACAAACGATCAGACTGCTATATAGATGTCCAAATTTTCAGAGAGACATTCAAACAGGCAAAGTGTCATTAAGATAGACAGACAAATGGCCAAACATACATCCAGACAGACAGATGTATACATGTCCAAACATTCAGAAAGACATCCAGCCAGAGTGGCATTAAAACACACAGACGGATGACCACACATATATCCTGAAAGAGAGACAGACAAACATTCAGACAGATGTATACATGTCCAGATGTTCAGAGACATCCAAACAGATAATGTGTCAGACACACAGAGAGATGACCCAGACAAACAGATGTTTAGACAGACAGACAGACAAACATATATACAAATGTCCAGAGGTTTAGAGAGAAATCCAGACAGAGTGGCATTAAAACACACAGACAGATGACCAAATATACATCCAGATAGAGAGACAAATGTTTAGACAGATGTATACATGTCCAGATGTTCAGACAGATAAATCCATGTTCAGATTTTCAGACAGACAGTTGTATACTTGTCCAGATGTTCAGAGAGATCCAAACAGACAAAGTGGCATTAAGACACACAGAGACGTGACTAAACATACATCTAGATAGAGAGACACTGAAACAGACAGATGTTCAGACAGACAGACAGATGTATATATTTTCAGATGTTCAGAAAACAGCCACATAGAGTGGCATCAAGACAAACAGACAGATGACCAAACTCCAAAAATCCAGATAGAGAAACACCCAGACAGACAGATTTATATATTTCCAGATGTTTAGAAAGACAGATATACGTCATGACAGAGAGTCAGACATGTATTCAGACAGACGAATATATGTACAGATGTTAAGAAAGGCATCCAGACAGTGTCATTAAAACACAGATAAATGACCAAACAAACATCAAGCTAGAGAGATCCAGACAGACAGATGTTCAGAAAGAAGAACATTCAGAGAGACAGTGACAATCTGATAAATTTTTCTCTTCTATTTTCTAACACACTGACCTGCAGCCGCTGTTAACGTCCCACGCCTCCACCTGGCCATCGTACGAAGTCGTCCACAGAACACAGTCATCCAGAAACACACAGCCCGAGATCCCATCACAGCTACTGATCAGTGACTTCACTTCCTGTTCCAGAAAACAAAAAGTCTGTCATGCTGTGAAAAGATGAAATAGCGATGAATAAGAAAGGAGGAAGAGAGATGAAGGATGAAGAGATTTGGCTGTGACCTGATTGGTGTGTGTGTGGTAGAGGTGAAGAGAACCCTGTTCTGTCCCCACTGCCATCAGAACTCCAGCTGGACTGAGAGACACACAGGACGGAGTCCACTGAAACGTGGAAACCAGCTCACTGCAAAAACAGAAACACTGAATGACACACATGCTCGTATCAACCGACACAGAAACCATTACAACATGAAATTACACTCAATTTGATATACACTCACTGTCCACTTTATTAGGAACAACCTACACCTTACACCTACGTGTGCAGTTTTAAAAATGGACAGTAGAAGATCAGTGGTTAGGCTTCTGGGTTATGAATCAGAAGGTTGAGAGTTCAAGCCCCGGTATCGACAAGCTGCCGCTCTTGGGCTCTGGAGTCCCTGACCTTGCGATCCGGTTCATCCCAGAGCAGTTCAGTAGGATTTAGGTGCGGTGACTGGGCAGGCCATTCAATGATAGATAACACTCTGCTCTCTAAATAACGCTTCAGAGCTTGGGCGTGCTCAATGTCTGCTTGTATGGTGAAGTCGGTTCCAATGAGCCGTAGTCCAGATGGAATTTAATGGTGTTGAAGAAGGGAATGGTTGCCATGTTGGTTCAGGATTCCTTTCACTTTCCGGAATGAGTCTCTAAATTTCCCTGCTCCAAAACAATCCCAAACCATTAAACGTCCACTTCCTGTTCTCCAGCTAATATAAGATCTTCTGTTAGAGGCAAAAAAAGTCACATTTGGACTCCACAGAACTTTCTTCCAGTTATTCTGTGTCCAATTGTTGTGTGTTTTTGCATAGTAACAGAAGGAACATGCATGTGTCTCAAAAATTATGAACGACTCAAGAGTTTTCAAAGATTTGTCAGGCATTGTAGACTGTTAATATAAATGTTAATGTCATAAATTCCCCTAATAAATGAGCCAGTGGTGACTGTGACAAGGAAAAACTCCCTGAGATGGTATGAGGAAGAAATCTTCAGACTTAAACCCAGAACCCATCCTCATCTGGGTGGCACTGACTGTCTGTTCATCATACTCATTGCTGAGGTTTCAACTGATTGACACATAAATGCAAAACTGTTCATGACCATTGTAGCAAACTGTTTATATTAATTACAGTTCAAATCCATCTTCATATTTTTTCAAAGTTCTGTGGAGATTTATCCTTCACAGTAACCTCAACGATCTTTATGTGGAACCATTCTCAGCAGCAGCAAATGGTTTCCAATTGAATAGAACTCCAGAAGAAGGGCATCAGGATAAATCAGGCAGGTCCGGATAGAAGAACAGCACAGGATCACCAAAACCAAAATCAAAAGGGAACCCATACTCAGCACCGAGTGTCCATTCATTACAGGTTTATGATTGTTGAGGTGTTTCAGTGATGGACGATTCAATTCAAAACTGTTTACGCAAAGTGCGGTCCTGATCCATTGTAGTACATTGTTGATATTAATTACAGTCCAAATCCATCCTCAAAGTTCTTGAGTTGCTCATGGATCTTTAAGCTGTAGATGTGGAACCATCCCCTTTTTAAGACTTTTATAATTTCCAACAAAAAGCTAAAGAATCTTTAACAGTTCTAAATCTGTTAATAGTAAAAACTGACTCTGTGACTTTAACCATGGCTGTGTTGTGGGTAACAGATGGTCTGGTTTGTGTTTTTCAGAAACTGCTGCATCATTCTGGTGATTTTCACCCAAACAATGATTTGTAGAGTTTACACAGAATGGTGCAGAAAACAAAAAAACATCTTATGAGACCACACCTTGGTGATGAAAGAGAAGAATGATCAGAGTGATCTGAGCTGACATGGAGTCTATGGTCATTCAAATAATCACTTTTTATAACCAATTTAGAAGATGCAACACATCAAACCTCGATCTTCATTCTCTATACATTATCTAAAGCCCTTGTATCTGCCTGATGTTACACATTGTGCTGCTGCCACATGATTGGCTGATAACTGAGCAGGTGTTCAGGTGTTCTTATTAAACTGGCCCCCTGTAGCACATTACAGATTAAAAAAAAAAAAAAAAGAGCTTTATTTGTTAATAAAGCGATGTAGATCCGAGAGATTCCTACCCAGCCTCCTCACTGGTGTTGTTCATACATCTTACAATGGGGACATTTTCCTCCTTCGCTGCGGTTTTAGCCCATTCGTGAGCAGCCGAGTCGTCTGGTTCGTTCAGGGCTTGCTGCACAAACAGAGCTGGCCAATGAGAGAGCAGAGGGGCGTGGCGCTTCAGGAACGAATGGCAAGCCACGAGCTCTTCTGAAGAGTCTGTGAAGATGTTTGATGTGATTTAATAGAGTTTAATCAGTCAAATTATAATGATTATCTGATATAATACATCACATATGAACATCAGGGTGAATAAGAAGGATGAAGCTAAATGCTCGAACTGATCAGCTGAGATGAAAATAGATGAACGTACCAGATGCTTCAGGACAGCATGATTTGTCCACTTCATAAATCTTTTCTATTATAAAATGAAGAAAAAAAAGAGATGAAAGGGTGAAGCCATGTGTTTAATGTATGAGAAACAGAGCAGGATCACACACACGTCTTCAAATATCAGATTTATATCTGTGAATGAAAACATGACCATGGCTTAATATTAAAGGTGTGTATTGATATTAGACTCAGAAGAACTGATTGAAAATCCTACCATATAAATGGTAATTCTCCATGAGGCTGGGGAGGAGCCCATGACGCACATTAGCATACAGGAAGTAGTAACTGCAAAGCAGGAAGTGCATCGGCTCCCGATGACCACATTTCATCTGTAGACGAAAACAAGAACAGGGTGAGATTTTCTGTAATAAAGGGAAAGGTGAATTTAGTAAGCGAGCAGGAAGTAACACTGACCAGATGAGCAGGAAGCTGTGTGAGCGAGTCCGGGTCACAGTGCAGGAACGTGTCCTGTCCGTGAGGATCTGACCGCACCCACATGTAAGCTGGAAAAATCATATACACACATTATTATTATGATAATTTTTATTAGGTTGTGAAAACTTTAATATAAAAAGCTCTCGTACCTGCGAGAATCATGTGCGCTCTGCTTCTGTCGTCCGGATCAGAAAGGTAAAGTCGCTCGAACGCCGATTTCACATCCGGACTGATGAGAACTGAGGACGGATCCGGATCCACAAACAGAGACGACCCGATCAGACTGCGGCGAAACAGTACAGACCTTCAAGAACCTTAAGACTCTTCAAAAAATGGGTTTTTATACGGTTTACTGATTAATTAAGAAAGACAAATGACAAAGTGTACATCTAGATAGAAACACATCCAGACATCCAAACAGACAGACAGACAGACATCCAGACAGACAGACAGACATCTAGGCATAGTGGCATTAAGATAGACAGATAGATGGTTAAACAAACATCCAGATAGAAAAATGAGATTCAAAATGTTATTTTTAAGGCTTCATTGATTAACTAAGTGCTCTTTGCATATTAAATAAATATTTAAATTAAAATAGCGTATTTTATAAATCTATTTTCAGGGTTCTACATAGAACCATCAAAGGTGAAGAGCCTGTAGTCTTGTGATAAAAATGCTAATAGGAACATTATAGTAAATATATAACATTATAATAAATCATAGTACTTTGTACTCAATACTTAATATTTGAAGGCTAAAACTTTTGTACTTTTACTCAAGTGAAAGTTTAAAGAGACACTTTGACTTATTCTGGAGTCATATTTTACTTCTCGATAATTACGGCTTCTCATCATCCTTCAAAGCTTCTACTGGGAATTGTTTCTGATTTTACTCTGAAACACTCAGGGTTCTATGTAGAACCTTTATGGGTTCCATCAAAGGAACAACCAAAGAACTTTACACAGTTCTAGATCTCCAAAGAGTGCAGAGAAAAGGTTCATATGATAACTATAATAAAGATAATTGTGATTCCGGGTTTTGATTCATCAGAACAGTGTTGTACAGGGTTCTGTCAGAGCGCTACTACAAGATCATACCCTGTTTTATTTTATTTCTTACTCAGAACCTTATCACGACATGTTAATTACCTCTGTAGACTTCGAGCCAACTGGGAGAACGTGGCCATGGGCACTCTGGTTTTAGGGTTCCTGGCAAGTTTCATCACTTCCTGCCAGTTCAGCGGGGTGTGTGTGGAGTTCAGATCATTGCACAGGTTCAACAGGAAGTGTAGATCGCTGTCTTTCAGACCTGTTTTTAGGGACAAGTGACAAAAAGCATGTTTTTACCACTGAAATATTGTATAATGGGAAAAAAGCAATAATGCAGGTTTAATTACCAAACAAACCCATAAATTCCCAAAGTAAAATATAAACTCTTTATGGCTGATACCAAACAATTTAGTGCCTCTTTCTGGTTTAAAAGACAGAACAATCAGAATCACATCCATAAGTGCTTCTTAATCCATTGTTTATTAGGTATTAGTGATGAATCTGGTGATGATGATGATGATGATCAGCCTTACCAGTAGAGCTGACCGCCAGAGCAGCCAGGGTCCAGTTGAGTCCGGTTCCTCGGTACTGAGACTGCAGCCTGATCAGACCATGCTGAATGAGCTCATCCAGAGATGCCGGGAGACACTTCAGGTTCTCCGTCATCTGGATCGTGATTTGAAATTGGAAAAAGAAACATCAGGATTATTCTGGAAAGTGATGTTTCCTATTACAAACCAATTACAAGCATGTTCATGCAATTCATTATAGCAATGATGACATCATCTTTTCAAGGTTTCTTCCTCATGCCACCTCAGGGAGTTTTTCCTTGATAAAAAAATCCTGATTGGATACATACTTTTATACAACTTTATCTCTGTAAATCTTTGAGATATCGTTATTAAACATGCGCTAAAACTGATTTGAATTGATGATGATGATGATGACGACATCACAGTAATAACCAATATCAATAGAAAGGATCACTATTGCTTCCTGCATCCTTTCATGCTCAATACGTTGGTCATTTTACATTTACATTCAGAGCAATGAATGACTTTCTAGCGTTATAAATATTTATTATATTAATAGCTTTTCACTGCCTCACTTAAATGTTACATGCCACTGCATTGCACATACAACTGTACATATGCATTATATATACATTTCTACAGTATATTTATGGCTGTTTGGCAGACCCTCTTATCCAGCATGTCTTAAAACTGAGCAGTTGAGAGATAAAGGGTCTTGGTGGCAGCTTGGTGGTGCTGGGATTTGAACTGTTGACCTTCTGATCCGGTTAACCACTGAGCTACACGTACAACTCATCGTTTTTTTTTCTGCCATCTATCTTCAATAGCTTTTACATTAAAGATTTATATCGAAATTTTTTCCATATAAGTATATAGTATATATGATACTTTTTTGCAAGTTCATTGTTTTTGTGAAAATTAGATTTTACATCACCAGACAAAAAAAAAAAAAAAAATTCTTTACACTTTGTAATGTAATATTTACATTTATGCCATTTGGCAGACGGACTTCTCCAGAGCGACTTCCTTTTATCTGATTCGTACAATTGTAAAGCTATGGGGTTAAAGGCTTTACTCAGAGTCCCAGGAGTAGCTGCGAGTGACCTTCTGATCCAAAATCCAATGTGTTAACCACTATGCTAATTTGATGACTTTCTCTGGCTCCTGTTACAGGAAACAGATCACTCATTGAAAGTTATTGGTCCACAGAAGATTTCTGCTGGAAATCCACCATCTGTCCCCTAATAAAAGCCTGGCTGGAAGATGTGATGTTTTTCATGAAGGGCTCAGTGAAACCAATTTTGTCATAGTTTCATATATAACCTGTAGGAACTACAAAGCAGTTCCTTATGATGTGTTCCCCCCCCCCTCTGTTTTTCTTTTCCTCCTCAGTTTGGTGTTTCTACTTATTGTTTTATGATGTAATATCTGTACCACAGTGTGGATGTGTTGTTATATTCCTTTATCTCCACTGTTGTTCTGATATGTATGGGCTCATTTCTTGAGGAAGTGTGACGACATGAATGTTACACTGGTTTTCTAACAGCGCATATAGTACTTGTGTACTATAAAACCTAAAGGAGTTTTTTTTTAACTCATGGTTCTTCAGGGGTTTTTGTGCTTATGTATGAGTATAGTGGAAAAGTGCCCAATGAACAGAAACAAGCATGTCACCTTTTCAAACGAAGCATAGTTCCTGAGTTCCTCACAAGCCAAGCGGAGATACAGTGGACTCACAGCTCCCTTCTTCATCAGCAGTGTCTGGAGCTGTAGATACACGAATGTCAGTATGCGCACACACACACACACACACACACACACACACACACACACACACACACACACACACACACACACACACACACACACACACACATCACGACACCACATACCTTAATGTACTTCTATTTATATGGAACGTCATATCAGACCTGGTTATTAAACGCAGAGTCGCTCAGTTTCTTCCCGTACACGCTCAGCTCCTTCTGGACGATCTCTCTCCGGTCCGGCAGCATTAACGGCCCCAGCGGAAACAACATGCAGCTTTTGTTTTCGCTTATAATGCTGCGGAGCGGCGAGTCTAAAGACATGCTCAGAACCAGGCATACACCCTGAAAAATGATGAGAAATATATATGGGACATATTTTAGTGTCTAATATTGCTTTAAATACGTCTTTTTAATGTACAACTATCTGATGAATTCATATTTAACATTCAGGGAAGGAGTCTCCAGTGTCAGTGCTTTGTAGCAGTCAGAGGTAAAGCTGCCTTTAGGACAGAGGAGTTACATTGTGGTTTCTTGGTTATATGACCTCCTATGAACATTAAAAGGAGCTGATGCAGGAAAGACACGGCATGTTTATAACTACTATGACGACTATTATAACAACTCGCTTGGCTTGATTTCATTTTATTTCAAAAAATTGTCACTGTCCACAAATTGCTGTGGTTCCTCTTTAATTGAAGACCACTGTGTATTAACAGCCTAAAGATCCACAAAGCTACCGAGCAAATCAAGAACTTTGAGGATGGATTTGGACTTTAATTAATATCGTAATAAAATCAGGTAAATCAACAATGATGGAACTGTAATGAATAGAGAGTCGGTGCTGAGGATGAGGTTCCCCGTTTGACTCTGGTTCCTCTAAAGGTTTCTTCCTCACGATATCTCAAGGGGGTTTTCCTTGCCACAGTCACCATTGGCTCACTCAGAGATAAACTTACAATTCTAAGTAATAAACCAATATGCATTAAACTAAAAATTTAAATAATGTCCATTGTTAAAAGCGCTTTACAAATAAAACTGAATTGAATTGAGTGTAAAATTGAACTAAATGTTGGCATGCTATAGGAAAGTAATCCATAATGAAAGTAGCGCTGCTTCAGCACAAATCCAGCTGTTCATTGTTTTATTATATACGCATAAAATCCTTAAATAATATATTTTCCCACACCTTAGGAATGCGTTGTGGGATCCATTCGGAAACTCTTTGCCCTCGGGCATCGTGCACCAGGTCCGCTCCATCGATAAATAACGCCAGAGATCGGCCTTTCTTCACCTCCTTCAGGTGTGTGAGTAACTCAGAGAGCAGATCTCTGTTCATACACACCACATAATGTAAATAGTGTGTAGTTATTTTTCATCCCACTTCCAGATTCTATAAAATGGAAAATACTGACGGAGACAAACCACACATCCTCCTCACGTGTAAGTAAATGTTACTTCACCTGTAAGGTGTGTTAGAAGGAAGCTCCTCCTCCTGCTGCTTCCTCTTTCTCAGCCACTGGACCAAGCAGCGTAGGAGGGGCTCAACCCCAGAAGCTGATTGGCTAGCGGCTGTGGAATAGGATATGACATCACACATGGGCACTTTCTTTATCTTGTCTGGAGTTTGGAGTTTGTGAGCCAACGCAGCCTAAACGAGAGAGAGAGAGAAAGAGAAAGAGACCTGACTGTGTCTGTGTTTCTATCAGTTACCATACGCAATAAATAAAACGTAATCTGTTACCATGAAAGTCGTTTTGCCGACCCCGGCCCCGCCCTCTACCAGCACAACTCCGCCTTTCCGCTGACATTCCTCGATTTTGTCTTTTGCCTTCGAAAGCGGCTTCGCTCTGCCGCAAAACTGCCGGCGCTGGGCGTCCTGGTGGACTTCCTGTTCTTTAATCTCCGCTGTCAGATCCGCCTCGTCTGATTCCTGAGCATCAGAGAAAAAAAGACACTGAAAAGATGAACACTGAAGATGGTAAAATGGTGGCGGCTGTCGGATCATACAGCTACTTATTTTGAGTGAAAGGAGGCGTGGCCTCTGTGTCCACTAATTTTAATTAAGGAGGCGTGGCCTTGGAGTCTGTTCATTTCTGTTAAGGAAGCGTGGCTTCTGTCTTAATTTCAGTGAAGGGGGTGTGGCCTCTGTCTTAAATTTTGTTAAGGAGGTGTGGCCCCTGCGTTTGCTCATTTTATTTAAGGGCCGTGTCATTTGTAACGGTCACACTGATAAAGAGGTGTGGACTCTGTGTCTGTTAATTTTAATTAAGAAAGAATTATAGCAAAACTATTTATATAAAACATATTTCCATCTTTTTTTAAATCACCTGTATTGCAGTGAATGAATTAAAAAGTTAAATGTTTTTTATTTATTTTGATGTCTGACCTCCACAAAAAGCTTCTGTATGGCAGACCACAGATCCTCAGTCACAGCCTTCGCAAAATCTTCCAGAGCCTTCACGTACACTTTTCCGTCTATGACTCCGCCCCACTCACACGGGTAACTGCACATACAGAGGGAAGAAGCTCATTTACATAAAACATCATTCCCAACATAGAACTTTTAATCAGTCTCTAATAATAACTAATAATAACTCCTAAAGCAGGAATAAAGGAAATTCCTGTCTGACTTTTGCCCTTATATAATATGAATACATTTATCTTCTACACTTTCTTATTATAATGGTGTCTTTGAGACTGAAATTTAAATAAGAATACATTTATATGTTATTAATGAACTAATCAGAATATATCGTACACTACTCACTTTTGCGACACTCTGAAGTCTTTGTTTCTGATCCATTCCTTCAGTTTATCCATTTTTGCTGCAGTTTCCTCGGATTCAGCTGCAAAGTCGCCTCTCCAAACTTCAGGCACTGAGCTAAACAAACATTTATGAACAAAGAAGAGCTTTTTAATCTAACAACAATAAAAACAAGTGACCAGAAAACAATTAGAGCAAGAGATGTACTCTCTGTCTCAATCACAGTGAAGGTGGTGTGGCCTCCTGTCGGCTCAGTGTCTATTAATTACAGTGAAGTGGGCGTCGCCTCAGTGTCTATTAATTACAGTGAA
>JAAIIK010019896.1:456293-523580 GCA_014706435.1 Silurus glanis | reverse complement strand
GTGTGTGTGTGTGTGTGTGTGTGTGTGTGTGTGTGTGTGTGTGTGCATGTGCGTGTAATGGACTAGTCTATGTGTATATAAGCTCCCCATGTTTGTGGTTTCAGGAAGGTTTTTTTTTTTCTCAGTTTGTTAATTTGTTTGATTATTGTTAAGTTTGGTTCTGTTTAGTTGACTCTTTTTTTTTACATGCCCAGACCTGTCTTTATCTTCGTTTAATCCCCAAGTAATTGAATTTGTAATTTTTTTTTTTTAATCAATTATTTTTGTTAGGAAATCCTGCGTTCCTGGCCTTTGGCCGTGTGGTCCCACATAATATATATAAAACAAGGAGGTTTCAACTGTTCAAACTGTTTAGACATCCAGGGGAAGTTTATTCCACTACCTCGGGGCCAGAAAAGAGAAGAGTGTAGATGTATACTTACCTTTTATCTTGAGAGATTGTGGGATCAGGAGTGCAGTGCTATACGATCTCAGGCAGTATGGTGCAGTGAAAGGAATGATGAGATATTTGAGGCTGCTGGTCCAATTTTAGCTTTTGTAGGCAAACATCAGTGTTTCGAATTTGATACGTGCAGTAACTGGAAGAAAGGGGAGGGAGCACAGCAATGGATGAGAATTTAGGCAGGTTGAAAACAAGTTACACAACTGTGTTTGGGATATTGAGTGTGACTACCCTTTTGCGGAAAAACTGCATCAATTGTTCTAGGTACACTTGCACACAGTTTTTGAAGGGACTCAGATGTTAGATTGTTCCAAACACCTTGGAGAACTAACAATAGATCTTTAGAGAATGTAGGCTGCCTTTAATCCTTCTCTCTCACCATGTAATCGTAGACAGACTCAATGATGTTGAGATCAGGACTCTGTGGGGTCCAAAACTATTACTTCCCAGACTCCTTGTTGTTCTCTACACTGAAGAGAGTTTTTAATGTCATTGGATATATGTTTGGGGTCGTTATTGTAAAGTAATGCGACTGACACACAGCTTCAATGACAAATACATGACAATACATTACAGTTATCATGCTGCAGAATAAATTAGCGGCCAGTCAGACATGTTACTGAACAATGGATAAGTATCTGCCTGTATTTCTCAAAATTCTGCATTAATTCTGACCAATTCTTCAATATGGCGGTAAAACTGTTTAATTATCAGTTATTCTGACATTATATAATTATTTGTGGACTTATCCTAGTTATGTGTTATCCTTTACTGCCCAACGTCTGCCGAATATCTTCTCTCCAGGTAGATATACAGCATTCCAAATCAGTAATCACTAACCAGTAATTAGATCTTTGCCTTCGCATAATTTAGGCCAACAAACAGGAGGGCCAGCGGCAGCAGTGGGCAGGGGTTGGCTTAGCCTGCCCAAATTTGTATCTTGCCCACACAGTCAAAATGTTATTTTATTATTTTTAGCCAAAGGGAAAAATAACACAGAAAAATACCAGCATGATTTCTAACTTCTGATTTGGTGGTAGCCTGCAGCCAATGATCAATGATCTGTCTCTAACAGTCCTACCCAAAGCCCCGCCCCAGAGGCACAGAATAGATTCTTTTTCCATCAGAAGTTAATTTTCACCACTTTCCTCACACTACTTCCAGTTTAATAAGCTTACAAGCTTTATCTCCATACTGGCTTTTTTAAAAGTTTGTCTACTTTTCTCAGTTTGTGATTGTTGTGCAGATGCTAACAAATGCTTGTTTAACCGACATTACATTTTATTAAACTTTATTCAACTGTTGTTACAATTTGACGTGTGATGTATGTATTTTTTTTTAGCCTATAAGCAAGCCTAGAGCTGCATGTGACTGTAGCAATGATGCTGCTAGCACATCAGAGGCTACAGCTAATTTCAGTTTACCCTCCACAAGCACTGCTCCTCCTCAGTCCTCAAAAAGTGCCCCAAAACAGATCCATCTCTTTGCTGTTTCAGACCCAGTTCAGGCAGTTTCTGACATGCCATTCGAGCAAATATGAGCTAATTACCCAAAGCATTCTTTTGGTAATCTATGCTGCTCATTTCATCCTTCATTGTACTGAACATGAAGATGACTGGAGATCGGGTAATTCTAGTGTTTTTAGCATCATGTGTGAGTTCTTCCACATGGTCAAGAATCCTAACCCCCTATCATCACACCAAGTTACATAAATGAAATTTGTAAGGATTTTTTTTTGTAAGGGATAAAGGAGACTACTGCTGTAGATAGATAGATGGATGGACCATAGCTAAACAGAAAAGAAATTGAGATATAACTGATAAACAATACAAATAAAGTTGTAGGTTGCAGTTGAATAAACGATTTAGATTTATTTGTGTTATAAAAAGTGGTAAAAAAAAAAAAGTTTTCTATAATGTTCTGATTCTTTTTTGTAATGAGTTGAGGAAAAAAAAGAGTGAAAAAGTTCGATAAAAGTAGAAAAAACTACTTTTTAGATAATGTTCTGATTATGGACTGAATTTTGAATATAGGATTGTTAATTTTATTTAGGATTTTATATTATTTGGGAGCTGAACTGATCCAATAAAAACAAGATTTATGGAGTTTAAAGAATAAGATGGTGGAAACTGAAGGAGGAAGACTGTAGTGTGAGATTCAGGGAAGAGGTCAGACAGGGGCACGGTGGTGGTGAAGAGGTGCAGGATGATTGGGCAACTACTGCAGAAGTGATAAGGGAGACAGATAGAAAGGTACTTTGTGTGACATCTGGAAAGAGAAAGGAAGACAAAGAGACATGGAATGAGGAAGTGCATGAGAGCATAAGGAGAGAGTTTGGCAAAACACAATTGGGATCGACAGAGTGATGTGAAAAGTAGGCAGGAGTACAAGGAGGTGCGGTGGTAGGTAAAGAAGGATGTGGCGAAAGCCAAGGAAAAGGCATATGAGGAGTTGTATGAGAAGTTGGACACTAAGGAGGGAGAAAAGGATTTGTACCGATTGGCCAGGCAGAGGGACCGAGCTGGAAAGGATGTGTTGCAAGTTAGAGCAATAAAGGATGGAGATGGAAATGTGTTGACTAGTGAGGAGAGTGTGTTGAGAAGATGGAGGGAGTATTTTGAGCAGCTGATGAATGAGGAAAATGAGAGAGAGAGAAGGTTGGATGGTGTGGAGATGGTAAAGCAGGAAGTGGATAAGATTTGTAAGGAGGAAGTGAGAGCAGCAATTAAGAGAATGAACAGTGGAAAGTTGGTTGGACCAGATGACATACCGGTAGAAGCATGGTGAGAGGATGCCTGAGGAATGGAGAAGGAGTGTGCTGGTACCAATCATCAGACAGATGATCCGCTGTGGCAACCCCTAATAGGAGAAGTCCATTCTCTTTTCAGATGTCAGACCAAGCACCTTCCTAGCTGTCTCCCTTATCACTTCTGCAGTATTTGCCCAATCATCCAGCACCTCTTCACCAACAGCACCTGTCTGACCTATTCCCTGAATCTCACTCTACAGTCTTTCTCCTTTAGTTTCTACCATCTTATTTTTTTTTAGTCCTCACTCTCCTCCTCTTCTTCTTCATCTCCAAAACCATCCTACAGACCACCATCCGATGCTGTCTAGCTACACTGTCCCCTGCCAACACCTTAGTGTCTCCAATCTCTTTCAAGTTGCATCTCCTTCATAGAATGTAGTCCACTTATGTGCACCTTCCTCCACTCTTGTGTCACCCTATGCTCCTCCTTCTTCTTAAAATAAGTATTTACCACTGCCAATTCCATCCTTTTAGCAAAATCTATTACCATATGCCCTTTCACTTTCCTCTACTTAAGACCGTACCTACCCATCACCTCCTCATCACCTCTGTTCCCTTCACCTACATGCCCTTTAAAGTCTGCCACAATCACCATTCCTTCTTTTTTAGATATACTCTCCACCACTTCATCTAACCTCTATCTCATGTAGCGACTGGGGGATAAGAGGGACAAACTTATAATACAGATAAATTGAGTATATAGTTGGAAGCACAGTCTGCCCGCATTCTCCACCATTATATGTAGCGAATTTAGCTCGCAAAGAAAAGGGAATATTTATAAGTAATTATAATGGGTTATAGTTACTCCTAAATATTTAAATCAAGTTGAATTGACGGTAATGGAATTAACATTACACTTATTTGTCTGTTCGTCCGGCAAACAGACAGTATAATTTTATATTAATTCTATAAAAGAGGTATCTCCCTGGCCAAGAAAGACGTAACCCCCTTTTACTTTATACCGTAAATTAAATTAAATCAAATAGAGCATGTAGTTCAGACCTGATGTTGCAGGAACTTCGCTTTTATCGAACGTACTCAGAGACAAACACTTATGAAAAATACGGCGTTTAATGAATGAGACAAACACAACATAAAACTAACTACACAAACAAACAAACAAAAAGAAATAAAGTAAATTAAAATTAAAATAAAATAAAAGAAAGTTGAAATTAGGAAAGGAGGAAGAGAAAGGAAAGGAAGAAGTAGATAAAGAAAGGAAAGGCAGCTTACTTCAAATTAATCACATCCTAACTGAGAAATCGTCACGGAAATTTAAATTCGCCTTAATATTAAGGGGTTCAAACTTAACACGCATCTAAATTAGTTGGTAAACCGGTTACTTGCATTGACTTGTTGCACAAGAGTCCGGATGCGGTAGACAAAAGAATCTTGGACGAGTTGGTTAGGATGGAGTCAGATGTTCTCCCAGCTTCTCCTGAAGATCAGAGCAGTTGGTGTTTTGAAGATAAAGCTTGCTGGAAGATCTCAAAAGAGATTTGAGATCTCGTCCCGAAGAGTCGCTGCTGAGCTGTTCGAAGCGTCCGACTCTCCGGGCCATCAGGCCTTTCCGGTCGAGCCGAGTGAGCGAGTCGCTCTCTTGACTGAACTCTGACTGGACCCGACTGCACTCTGACTGGACAATGATTAGTTGGGTTCAAGATGTTTTAAAGGTCCTGAACCCCACCCATCCTTGGGGGAATGGCCAATGCTATGGCCTGAAATTTTGGAGGGAGAAACTTCCTTTGTTCAGGCATCTGTGGGCATGGCTTCCGGGCTATACTTGCTTTTGGAGGACTTTAAAGTTTTATTCAAAGTGAATTAAGACGGTATGGTACATTTCATGATCGAATAAAATGCACCATTGTTTGAGAAATAAAGAAACAGATAATTTTGCGGTCATTTGGATACTAAACATGAAAAGGAACGACAGTATAAGGCAGAGGTACATTAACTTACAGAGATCAGTAATTAACTGATGTTAATACAATGTTGTATTCTGATAAATAAAATGCACCCTTGTCAGGAAAGTAAAGAACAGATACTTCTAAGTCAATCAAGCCTTAAGAAGAGAAGAGACAACATTTAACACAGAGTTACATTGCTAAACATTTTAAGGTTTAAATATTATTGATGTAGAGTTAAACACTTGCTTTATTTATAGTAGAAGATACAAACAAGATGTATGTTTGTATCATGTGAAGTGGGACATTCTATTTATTATTTAATTAATAAAAGAATGCTCCCTTTTGGTGTGTGTGTGTGTGTGTGTGTGTGTGTGTGTGTGTGTGTGTGTGTGGTATAGAGACTGGCTTGTGTTATCAGTCTTCCAGGGGTGGTGTGTGTGTGTATGTGGGTGAGGGTCAAACAGAGAACCTGCATGGGGTTATCTCGTCTTGTGTTTGTCACAAGCAGCCCTGCTGGATCAAGTTTCGAGTTTGGATTGTTTCATGAGTTTTATGAGTTTATTGTTATATGGGTCCCGGCAAACTAAACAAGAGTTCAGGGTTTTGGTCCTGTTTAGTGTCTTCGGAGGGGGAGTGTGACACTTTACGGATACACCACCCCCAATGAAGGTTTCACCTTTTGATTGATGTAGGTGTCATAGGTTGAAAGGAATGCCTGGGACATGAAGTCTAAATGACCTGTGCCAGACGCTACACTCACAACCCACATTTATCATCACCCCTTCAACTTCCAGCTTCAGCCTTACTTCCTTTGCACTTGGTCTCCTGAACACACAACATATGTACCTTTCTCCGCTCCATCATATCAGCTAACTCTTTCCCTGTACCAGTCATAGTACCAATGTTTAAAGTGCCCACCCTAACCTCTACTTTCCTACACTTCTACTTTCCATGCTGTCTCTGTAGATGTCTTCCCAATCACCTTCTCCATCCTTTGGACAACAGTAGCCAAATTTCCACTGATACCGTGTTGGCTTACAATACCTGTGGCAGTCTGAACATCTAAACTCTGCTACAAAGGTAAACTTATGGAAGTCAGTTTCAAGATGCAAGGTAGTTATACTGCATCAGCAAAGTGTTTCCCAGGCAAAGATTTTAATGCAATGGTTCCAAGATATGCTTTTCAAGCTATTTTGAAGAAGCCCAAAGAAACAGGCAATTTTGAGTACCATAGATGCAGTGGTTGGCCAAGGTAGGTAACTCAATGTAGCTAAAGAAAGACACATCATGCCTACTGTCCTTGCACATCAGAAAATGTCCAGCTGTGCCATAGCAAGAACTGGCAAAAACCAGTGGAACCCAGCTGCACCTATCTACTGCCCAGAGAAGTGTGGGCAGTATTGATATTTATGAAAGAAATGCAGCCAATTGGTGGTTCCTCTGGAAATACCTCTGGCATGTATTCTGCAGCAGGACAATGATCCCAAACATGCAGCCAAAGTCATTAAGAACT
Organism: Silurus glanis; assembly: GCA_014706435.1. Classification (NCBI taxonomy): domain Eukaryota; kingdom Metazoa; phylum Chordata; class Actinopteri; order Siluriformes; family Siluridae; genus Silurus; species Silurus glanis. Next base: position 516,909 of record JAAIIK010019896.1, on the reverse strand, counting down.
ATCTTCAGCATATAGAAGAACAAAGAGTCCTGAAAGAGATGGTCTGATCTATATCCTCGAGTCTGTCTGGGATTATTTGAAGAGACAGAAGAATTTGAGACAGCCTACATTCAAAAGACATCTATGGTGAGTTTTTAAGGATATTTGTAACATGCTAAATGCCGAGTTCCTACAGAGACTGTGTGCAAGTATGCCTAGAAGAATTGATGCTGTTTTGCAGGCTTTGGGTGATCACACCAAATATTTATTTGATTCAGTGCTGGTGGCAGTGGTAAGGGGTAAGGGGCAGGGGTAGGCTTAGCCTACCCAATCAAAGTTAGATTTTTATTCAATTCAATTCAATTCATTTTTATTTGTATAGCGTTTTTAACAATGAACATTGTCTAAAACCAGCTTTAAACAGATTATGTGGTGATAAAAATTCATATGTTCTTTATAAGTTTAAGTTTGTCCCTGTTGAGCAAGCCGGTGGCAACTGTGGCAAGGAAAAACTCCCCGAGATGGCATAAGGAAGAAACCTTGAGAGGAACCAGATTAACTTGCAATGAGTCTGTTACAGTGCTGTGGAGGAATTTCAGTCCACTCATCTATGCAGAATTGTTGTAATTCAGCCACATTGGAGGGTTTTTGAGAATGAACCGCCTTTTTAAGGTCATGCCACAGCATTTCAATAGGATTCAGGTCAGGACATTGACTAGGCCACTCCAAAGACTTCATTTTGTTTTTCTTTAGCCATTCAGAGGTGGACTTGCTGGTGTGTTTTGGATCATTGTCCTGCTGCAGAATCCAAGTTTGCTTCAGCTTAAGGTCATGAACAGATGGCCGGACATTCTCCTTCAGGATTTTTTGGTAAACAGCAGAATTCATGGTTCCATTTATCACAGCATGTCTTCCAGATCCTGAAGCAGCAAAACAACCCCAGACCATCACACTACCAGTACCATATTTTACTGTTGGTATGATGTTCTTTTTCTGAAATGCGATATTACATTTATGCCAGACGTAATGGGACACACATATATATATAGCTATATATATATATATATATATATAGCTATATCTTTCAAAAATAGGTGTTAAAAATTCATTTCTTAAAGCATTCTCAGTTTACACTATATTTTAAAGGCTGCATTAAACTTTTTAATCAGAATCCGGTGTATGATTAATTCATTCATTCATTCATTTTCTCCCGCTTATCCGTAATTCGGGTCGCGGGGGCAGCAGTCTAAGCAGGCCCCCGCCTTCGACTGCTGCCCAATCCTCACAGCACCGTCCCTTACAGTCCCTCCTGCAGGTGGTGAGCCCACGGGAAGGCGGCCCCACGTCACTCCGACGTCACGGACCTTGATATTTCCCTCGTAAGGGACCCCCAGAGCATAGAGGGTTAAGGGCCTTGCTCAAGGGCCCAAGAGTGGCAGCTTGGCGATACCGGGGCTTGAACCCCCGACCTTCCGATCGGCAACCCAGCGCCTTAACCGCTGGAGCCACCACTCCCCCATGATTAATCAATTATAAAAAGCAGGTCCTCATGATTTCCTAATAAATTTTCATATGTAGGTTGAAACACAGACATTAGCTGAAACTAAAACAGCTGTGTGAGGAACAGTGAAACTCTGTTACTATGGTGAGGTTGTGGAAAATAGTCTCAAGACACAAGGTAGTTATACTGCATTAGCACAGTCTCAAAGCAGACTGGGTTTTCAAATGGTGCTGTTCACAATCACAAAGAAATGGTCAATGCAGAGGACTGAAGACAGTAATCTGGCAAGGAAACTTAATGCAGCAGATGAAAGACATATTATGCTTAGTTCCCATTGACACTGAAAGAAGTTGTGATGAAAAATTGTAGATGTCAGTGAGCAGTAAGCAGAACAGAATGTACAGAAAGGGGAACAACCACTCAGCTGAGATAATTAAGGATGCTGAAGGAACAGTTTATTACATTTTAAAGAAACTGCACTGTGTGTGTGTGTGTGTGTGTGTGTGTGTGTGTGTGTGTGTGTGTGTGTGTAATACATTTTATATATATATATATATATATATATATATATATATATACATAACTGTAAAGCAGGGACAAATTTTAAACAGTGTGTATTGATACATTAAAGACTTGTTTTGCTTCTATCACTGGTCTCCCTAATCTTTAATAAAAAATAATAATAATGGTAATTAGGAGAATTCTTACCACAATGTACAGCAGTGTCATCAGCAAAAAAAATTATGGACCCAGGTACACCTATTTACTTTCAGGAGAAATCTTACCAGAAGTACACAGGCAAGAATGAAGCATGGTAGTGGTTTCTTGCAAGTTTTGGTCTGCATTTCTGCAAATGGCGTTGGAGATTTGGTTTACAGCATTTTTTTTTTTTTACACTTGCCTAACATTTTGCCCAGTACTGTAATAATTAATTTTGAGATAAAATTGTGGTTGCAAATTTAATATCCATGAGAGCAGAGTATGTTTTTAACAATATAAACAATAAAGTTAATGCATGTTAAATCTAATACATGTATTTATACACAATTCCTCATTTGCACATATTTAATGAGTGCCAATATAAGTGTATATTGTGTATAGTGTGTGTTCAAGCAATGTAAGTACTTGAACCACATCCACCTTCATATCTTTATTGTTCTGATACAGAATTTATTCCTTTTCCAATTTCATTCTATTTTCCAATTGCTATTTCTATTATCTACTTCTTCTTTCCCCTACACAGCATTCATCCTTCATTTTTGTGTTGTTTTTATGCCACTTCTCTCTATTTTCGCTTGGTCACAATCCAATGTTTGTACATGGAAAGTTAAATTGTTTTGCGTTATAGATAAACTTTAGGATACAATTTATATAAAATATATAGGTAAACTCCCCATAACGCGTCGTTTTATTTCACCCAGTGAAATATATAATTTAGTCCTATAATTTTATATATATTTTTACCCATTTGGTACGCAATGTGCGTCTTATGCATTTAAACGTGAAGTATGAATGAAATTAAACTCGTTTGCCCACACTCCAGTCCAATAGGTGGCAGTAATACACTTTTTTTGTGAGACGTCAAACGCCTATTTTCAAAAAAGAAATTGTTCAAAACGGCTTGGCTCTGAAATATAGATTATGGGTAACTATAAATTTTTTTTTAATTCTTATTATTTAACTATACAATTTGCTGTCAAGTATATTTAGATATCGTTTACTGAAATAGGTGATCTAATCAAAATGGTGTTTGTCTTGTACTATGAACATACATTTAGGAAATTATCTTGTGAACGTCTCCTGGATTAGCTAAATAGCCTCTGAACCATTTTGACTAGCTAGTAACAAACTTTAAATAAAGGTTTACCTTACATTTTCAGGAGCTAAAACAAATGCTACCCACTTTAAACATAGCGTTGGACTAAATTCTGCTAAAGTGATCTAGGGGATTACTTATTCAAAATGCTGTATATCTACCGGGAAATAACACATTGCTTCATTACTTCACATGTACTTGAACACATTCAATCTAATTTTTAAACCTGGTTTATATGCAATATTTTTTATGTGTAATAGTATTGCATTAAAGTTAATTGGTCTGGATATAGAAACACATAGTTTAGACTCCCATTACCAGGTGTGTGCTGTTATAATCTTTAGGCAGTGAAAATGCCACAGCACAAGGGATATCATTTTAGCACCTACCTGTTTGCATTTTTTTAGGCATTTTTGTTATTGCTGTTTTACTTTAGGACTGTTTGTTTTACAGACCTACTGTATAACTAAGTTTGTCAATGTGCCAGTTCCTGCTTTTACATAATTTTTTAACAATCCTTGGAAAAAAGCAATTTGTGTAGACAGTGTTACAGACAGTGTTCCCCCAGTGATGGGCCGTTAGAATCACAGAATTAGGTCTTAATACATATTTTCCCATGAATATGTATTAAATTATTGCCAATAGTCGGGTCTCTTCGTTTCCTAGCTTTTCACTTGGTTGAGCTACTTACTGTAGTGTATGTTTATGTTAGAGTTTCTATATTTCAGCCATCATGTGTTGCCAGGGTCTAGAAGTGTCCCTAATTAAGGATTTAAATAGTCAAATCAGATTTTGTCAAGTATAGTTGTAAGACAATTTCTCATAACATTTTAAAGCCACGATGTACAGAACATAACACAAAGATATAGAAAAAAGGTATAAAAACATTTTGGATCAATAAACCTTAACAAATAACTGCAGAAAGTCCACAAAGCAGACAGGATATGCATTTCACCTGTCGGCAAATCCAATTAAATCGGATAAATTGCCTGTGCGAGCACGTTCTAAGTACAGCACAACATTAATACACTGAAAAACAATCTATTTAATTTACAGAATTTAATTAGAACAAATTATAATTTCACAGAATATCCCAGATTTTGTTACAAATTTTAATCCCTGCTGTCAAGATGCTCTTGTGTCGGTCACGGATCATGGAAAGTGAAACTTCAATATCTCACAGGGATGGTTGGATTTATTCACACACATTAAAAATATTTATTAAAAGCTTCTTTCTTTTTCACATTTTTATTCACAACATTACTATAATGAGCTGTATATTCATTTATTAGGAGAAAACCGGTAGTTCTATGTGAAATCAGACATTGAGCACCTCGTATAATCAAAATTGGATGATCCTCATTTCATGGCACCTCTGCGAAGATTTGACAGAGATTTGTAGTCAAATCAGGTTCCCCCTATTGAATCCTAGAATCTTCGACTATTTGGGATCATCCCTGCCAGGGTAAAAATCTGGCCTCCAGAATCAGCAGTGTGGGCACCTTTATCATAAAATACACATCATGGATGCTGTCGCTTTAACTAATCAGATGTGGAGTTGGCAACACCAGGGTGTTTGCAGGGTCGGAGAGTACACTATTCAGAGCTAGCAAAGAGCATCTGCACAAGCTTTAGTTGCAGATATACTTAGATTTTCAAGACAGACTTTTCAAGAAAAGATATTATGAGGTAAAAAATCAGCCAACAAAGTTCAAAACAGTCGTTAAGCTTTTTCAAGAGCCATTTCTTTCTGTAAAATTTTTACAAAAACAAATAATTTGCCTTGAATTAAAAAAAAACCAGGAAAGCCATCATATTTTCTGTGGTCAGAGAACTACAAAAATGCATGGAAACGGGGTCAGCGGACCCTGTGGGCTCCTACAGATGATATATGCGGTGCAGTGAAAGGAGACTTGTTGAATTGTGTTTATTGGCTTTCTTGTTTAATAATGGCATTCATTCTCACTGTATGAGATTCCTGTTTGTGATGCAGTGCTCTGTTATTCTGAATTTTTGTATAATATTGATGGTTTCTATGGCTGTGGCATCATGATGGTATCAAGAGATGAATAGTTTCAGTCTGGACACCACTGAGATCCTAGGTGTGAAATGCACAGCCTGTCACTCTGTTTCCCATTAGTTACCAATTTATTTAGACATATTGCCACTATCAAATTCAATATTAGCTTATTTTTTTCCACTTAAAATGGTACATTTCCTTAGTTTAAATATTTTTTTTTATTTCTATGTTCTATTACAAATAATATATGGGTTAATGTCATTTGCAACTGATTCTGTTGTATTTATTTTACACAGCGTCCCAATACCTTTGGATATCTACCGTAATTTCCGGACTATTAAGCGCACCCAAATATAAGCCGCACCCACTGAATTTGACAAAGATTTTTATTTTGAACATAAATAAGCTGCACCTGTCTATAAGCCTCAGGTGCCTACTTTAAAACTAATGAACTTTACACAGGCTTTAATGAAAGACAGTGTCTGTTACATAGCTTGTATCTAAACAGTAGAAAGTCATTGTTCACTGTCTTCCTCCTTCCTTTCACAACAATTTGTCTCGGGAGTTTTTCTTTTGGCATCGTCGTGCGTTTAAAAATCACCATCGGTGAAGCTTTTCTCCCGATGCCGTGCAGCTCAGAACACAGGTGAAGTGCGTTTTTTCATGCCCGGTTGTTTTCAGCGTGACGAATGATTCGCATTTCCTGTAGACAGTTCGAGTGAGCGGCAGGTTAAATGTCAGAGGAACCTCATCCATATTTATGATGTGGTGCGGCCCGATTCAATGGGAGCGCATTTGATTTAATATAAAGAGTTTTATTGGTTCACCTGAACCCGTTCCGCAATTTCATTGGTCTAATGTTATGGGGTTCAGTGTTTTGGCATGAAGCTTGTGAAACCGGGAAAAACCCAGGAAAAATCCATAAATTAGCCGCTTCGTTGTTTAAGCCGCGGGGTTCAAAGCGTGGGAAAAAAGTAGCGGCTTATAGTCCGGAAAATACTCTACCTACCCACCCACCCACCCACCTACCTACCTACATACCTACCTACCTACATACCCACCTACCTACCTACATACCCACCTACCTACCTACCTACCTACAATTAGAATATTCACATTGTCTCTTCAATTATTATTCTCATCCTCTCTCCAAAAGCAGCATCAGATTTAACCAATAAAACATTTAAGTCTAGATTAAGAACGATAAGAACTTAAAGCTGATGGTCAGCCGTTGGGAAATTTGAGCGTCGGTCGGCTTTATTTTTACCGCATCAGTTGTTTTTTGGCAGATTCTATGTCAACTCACCAGCGGAGCTCATTGACGTGAAATGGAACTCTGATTGGCTATTTGGCACAATTGGCCGATAGGGATTAATTAAAAAAATGCTAAAAAAAAAAAATTGGCCAAATTAATCGGTCGAGGTCTAATATCTAGCAATATGTTTGTTTTATTGCTGTCTGGATGCATTAATTGGTGAAGAGTTAATTATTCCTAGCAGGCTGAATGATATGGCCATATGATCATGCTTTATGGACAGCATGATGATAGTGTCCAAGTGGTGATGAAAAGCTAATGGTGGTGAAAAGCTAAAGTGGTGAAGAGACATTGGCTCTTATTTCAGTTTGGGTTGGGCCAGTGTTTTGGCAATACATTTTAATTAAATTAAACAGTAATTTCAAAATATATTAGAAGCAGCAGTTTTTTTGGGAAGAGTGTAATATCTAGGGTGACCTTTAAGTGCAATAAACCAAACCATCAATGGAAATAAAAAGCCAGTCTTTTATTGGCCTTGCTTACTTTAACTAGTTACAAAAATATCTCTTGTCTTTACCAGCTAAGCAATTCTGTCTTACAGTTGTGCTAAAGTTTCGAATTACATGTGCATAAAATGTCAACAGAGTGTGAGGTTCAGCGATTGCAGCAGAAAGCAGAAGAGGCACAAGAGGCTCTTCAGAAGGCAGCACAGTATGGACTTCAGCTCTTGGATGACAAAATGGATCTACAAAATATGTTGGAGGAACAGCGAATTGAGATGACATCTCTAATTGAGGTTGGATTTTTTAAGTGGAAAATGCACAGATTAAATTTTTTTTGTATAGGCTTTAATTCAATTATTTTTTTAACCTTAGTTTGGAAACTATTAAAATTTAAAGGTTTGTTGATTGTGCATGTCTCCAGCAGTGTGCCAGTTCCTTATATTGTTATTTTCATCTGAATCTTCCAATATACTTTCACAAAACATGAACAGGGTCATTGCAGCATGAATCAAGGGTATCAAAGGACCACAAGGTAGAGAAATAGACAATCAAAAAAAGAATGTCAGGTTTTTCCTTTTAGTAGTGGGAACAAAGGGAAGAAGGAAAGTACTGGATATTACACTGAAATATCAGTACTTTGTTAAAAAGCAGTTGCTGACAATTTCTTTTACTATTTTATCAAAATTTATTTCAATCCAAAGGGGAAATAATTTTTTTTGCAAGATGTTGTGTTAATTGTGGTCAAGTTTGCATAAAGTCTTCTTTAGCAAATCTTCAAACATTTTCAATTTGGTTCTGTTCTCTGTTGTGCTCAATTTGAGTCCTATGAATCCTGGCATTGTCATTTTGTAATATGCCTGTGCCTCAGGAAAGAAGAAAATCCATTGATGCTTAAACAAGGTCATTTAGTATATGTAGATAATCAACTGACCTAATTTTTCGGCACATTATGTTGTTGAAACATGACCTGGCCAAATAAGCAACCCCAAATCATAACACTGCCCTCAAAAGCTTGTACAGTAGGCACTAGTCAAAATGACACGTCATTTTATTTGCCTCTCTTCTTACTTCGATGTGCCCATCACTCTGAAACAGGGTAAACCTAGACCCATCACATAACCTTTTTTCCATTGCTCCAAAGTCAAATCTTTCTATCCAAGCAAAATACAGTGGTACCTTGACCTACGAGTTTAATTCGTTCCGTGGACGAGCTCGTATCTCAATTTGCTCGCACATCAAATCAGTTTTCCATATTGAAAATACTTAAAATGGCATTAATCCGTTCCAACCCTCAAAATGACACCCCGTTTTTATGTTTCATGTTATTAAATTAGGAAAATACATTTCTAAATAACAAATCTTGTATAAAAACATAATAGAAAGAGTATGTAAAGATATAATAAGGTTTTATTCAGTGTGTTTACCTTGGAGATGAGACGACTTGAGCTAACGAACGGTAGAGGCGATAAGCGGAGGCGGAGGGAAAACTCGTTTTTTACTACTGTATTACTACTGTACGCTACGTATCCCTAAACTTTAAATTTTTTACTTTCTCTTCTTTGCTTATCTTAATTTTCGTCACAATCTTCGCTTTCTGGCTTCGCCATCTAGCAGCGGCGTCTCGAGCTGATTAGTCTATCTAAAAAAATATTTTCTTAAAGCCTGTCTAGTCCCAATTTTATGAGTTAGCATTGTGTGTTTAAATGCTTTTACTTTCAAAATTAAACATAGGCATGGGTTCAGCTGTTGTTTTTGATCAGTTTGACTTTACCAAACGTTTAAGTGGTCTCTGTTTGTGATCCGTCAAGATTTTTTTCCTATTGATAGTAGGGAAATAAAAAATAAATAAGTAAATAAATATTTTTCCAAGATATAAATTTTCTCATATTGATGGTTCACCTGTCAGGAATCCACCTGCCACGCCCCCTGCGGCGGCTGTCATGCTGCCGCTATCTCTGCCGCTCACGGCTTCATTACACAAACCTGGGACTCGTTACTCACTCATCGCCGGCACCATACATATACCACTCACTCACACTCACTCTCTGTCCGTTATTGTTCGTTGATATATGCATGACCCTATGCGTTCCGTTCCGTTCAGACTCCGCTGTCCTGCAACGGCTGCGCTTTTCCCCAAGCGCACCTCGGACTACTCTCTCTACATCTTAGGACTGCTGTTTATATGTGTTTGTGCTACTCTCTTTATTAAACCCGAGCGAGCTTTACTCCGGCTTCCGCCGCCGTTCATTCACCCCCTGACATCACCACTACCCCTTTTTTTTTTTTTTTTTTTTTTTTTTTTTTTAATTGGTAAATATTTTTGTGAAAAATAAAAAACTGAAATAGCTTCCTTGCAAAAGTATTCGACTTCTGAAATATGGAAGGTGCCAATTTAGACCGATGAAAGGAATTGCCATAACCAAAATACAGTTACTTTATAATTGGAATATAGCTATGCATCATGAAATTTACTATCACATTTTCTGGATAAAAAGTCCATTGGTAAAATACCAATAGTCAGGGTGTGAATCTGAAGGAAAATAAGTAAAAAAAAAAAAAAAAAAAAAATCATTACACATATGTTAGAGATAAAGTAATAAAAATGCAAAGATTAGAGAAAGTATACAAAATAATATCCAAATGTTTGGATATCTCAGTGAGCAAAGTTCAATCAATAATTAGGAATGGAAGCTGCACCACACCACTCAGACACTGCCAAACAAAAGGTCATCCATCACCGTTCAGTAGACTAAACAGAAGGAAAATTGTGAGTGTATATGTATATATGGTTTGGGGTAAATCCCATGAGTGGTCTAGTTGAGTGACCTGCTATAGGGCTCAACCCCTGTTGAACACCTTTGGGTTGGATTGGATCATTGACTGCACCCCAGGCCTATTCACCCTATATTAGTAATCTGTATTTCTTTTTGCAGTGAGCAAAAAGAACCTTATAAGTATTTTATCCCATCCCAAACCATTATTTTTGACTGAGACCTGGTTGCAGGTGGCTGATTGCAACTAACTCGTAGAGCTCCCTTTGCTCCCATTGCTTTGGGTTTTGTAGTCATCTCAGAACTCATGGCTGAAATTCTGAACATGACTGAAATGTTTAACCTAGTTTGTGTAGACTCCTAACCGGAGAAATACTATTAATCTTTTCTCTTTTGGATTTGATTGAATCTATTTGTACAGTTTTTCTTGTTGTTTATCCAGCTACTGCATGGATTCGATATGTTTACCAGTGCTAAAAACATGCTTGCTTGACCATTTTAGGCAGTTATATTTAACGGCTCTATATAGTATAATTTATACTATACTATATTTTAAGACTTAAACACCAGATTTTTTTTATTTGTATCAGATTCTGCTTTGCTCTGAGCATCAACAAAGTTGCATCAACACCGTTCAAGAATCATGACCAACAGATCAGTTGTCTGGCTCCACTTGTCTTGGAGGGCGCACATGATATACTTTGCCCTTGTGGATTGGTAGCTTCCTTATTATGAGTAAACTAATTTAAAGAGAAGATTGAGGATACATCAAAAAAGAACAAAAATCTACAGACAGCCACTAGAGGGCACTTTTGTGTCCCAGTTATAACGTCCATCTACAGTTTATATTCATTAGTGTATGCCACTACTTGTTAAAACCTCATCACTTTTTACTTTCATGTTGATGACACCCAGCTTAATCTTTTTGATAAACAACTGCATAAGTTTGTTTATGCACACGTGTGGACATTTCCACTGTTGTTAAAACTGTATGTTGTATTTTGTGTTTTTTTCATTGCTACAAAAACATAACACCTTGTGCTTAGCTTGATTCTAGAAACCTATAATGATTTTTTTTTTTTTATCTTAGGAAATTAAAAAGATCAGATCAGGTCTGTCTTTTTCTGACAATTTTAGTTATGCTTCTATTTCTTCCATGCTTAATTTCAGTAATAGCCATTACGCTTTTAATTTGAGCAAAGCACCGTATTTGACCCCAATCCTGCCACTTCACATTGGCTAACTGTGAGATATTACATGATTTTAAAATTTTTGTTTTTAATTTACAAAGCATTAGTTAGCATTTAACATTATTATATACAATATATAATGCTATAGCACTCAGGTTATCTATCCTAGGTCTGTGTCTATACCAGTGTCTCTCACCTGGTGACTAAAGTGGTGTATGCTGTCTGTTGCTTTGTTTCTCTGAATCGGGCTACATATTCTTAAAAAAATGTAATTCTTCTCCCACCAAATTCAGTTTGCTTTCTTCAGGTAAAACAACTTAACTGGAATAATAAAAAATACAATTTAAATGATTTGCAATAAATATGTTAACAGGGCTTGGAGCAAGAAAAATATTCACTGCAGAGAGAAGTGGAGCTAAAAAACCGCATCCTGGACAGCCTTAATTCAGAATTTGATGTTGTCAAAAAACAACAAAAGCATCTGTTGGAACAGCAACAAGCAACATTTGAATGGCACCATGCAGTGGAATGCACTGAATACAAGAACAAGGTCAGAATACAATTCTTTATTTATTCTTTATTTGAAAATTATTATCCAGACCATCACTGGTGTTCTTGGTTAGACACTTCCTTTTAAGCATTTATTTGTTCGATTTTTACAGATTAATACTTGATGTGCAAATTCATATATATTAATAATGTGTTCTTCATTCTATTTTAACTGATTTTGGATGGGCATTACATTTCTACCATGGGACTGCTTTCTATCAAAGATGTTAGCTTTCAGATATAACCAGATTGAAGACCTCAGTGTTTTGTCATTATAACTCAGTGGCTAAGATAAGTACTCTTCAAGAGTTTAAACATCCTAGATTTTCTACTCACAACATCAAACGAAAGCAGTAATGTTTTTTGTCTGGTTTGGAAATGGTTCGGATTTGAGAGGCCAGAGGTTAAACAAAAATTTGTTAAATGCAAAATATGCCGCAACTCCGTTGCGACCTGTAGTGGCAGCACCACTAAATTATTCCAGCATTTGCGACAAAGACGCCAAGCTGAATGGGAAGAATGCTCAAAGTTAAGAAATGCCCATCTTAAATTGCAAAAGGCCAGATGTCATTTTCAGTATCGTTATCTAATGCCATTCCATACGACAAAAATGCCTCCCGATGGAAAGAAATTACACATTCTATGGCGTTTCATATTGCTAAGGACATGTTTCCCATACACAACATCGAAAAGCCAGGGTTCATAAAAATGCTACACACAGTTGATCCAAGATTCAAGTTGCCAAGCCGCAAATATTTTTCAGAAGTGGTTATTCCCTGAATGTAAAATGAGAAGGGATCTTGCATCTACACAAGTTGAGCTTGGCCTAGCTTCTCATCAGCTCATTATGGAGAGCCCCATCCAGGTGGGGTTCAAGACAAAATATGATTAAGAAAGGTTTAGAACAGGAGAAAGCCTAAGCTTTGGTCCTTGGCTCTGATAAAAAAAAATTGGCAGCTTGTTCCAACATGGCAAGACATGGATGTCATGGAATCTGTAAATAAAGCTGTAAGTCCTCTGCAAGAGTTCACTGATGCATTGTCGGGCGAAGCATATGAGAGTGTCTCATACCTCAAACTAGTGCTCCATCTCTTAAACAGTAGCATTCTATGAGCACAAGACGATGATACAAACTTAACAAAACGTATCAAAAGCACAATACTGCAGTACCTTAACTGCAAATACAGCGACCCTGTCACAGATGAACTTCTCAGCGTAGCTTCTCTGATGGATCCCAGGTTCTGTACAACTTGCATCAAACATGACAAGTTCAATGGAATCAAACAAAAAATTGTTAAAGAGCTTACATCTTTGTTGCCAGACAAAAATTTTGCAAGAGTTCAGATGACTCAGGATGTGGAGCTGGAAGAACAGAAGCTGGGCCCAAGATAAAAAAAAAAAAACCTTGGCAAGCCTTTTTAAGAAAATGGCACCACAACCTGTCAGTCAATCAGAAGAAGACAAAGTCAAAGCCAAGCTGACAGCCTATTTGGTGTCTCAGACACAGACCCACTTCACTGGTAGAACACTAATTAATCTCAACCAATTAATCACCAGGCTTGGAAAGCTTGCAAAAAATACCACTGTATTACCACAACTAGTGTCCCTGCTGTGAGAGAGTTCAATGCAGATAGGGACATCGTAATCTGTCATAGATCACCTCTGAAGCCTGAAACAGTAGACAGACTGGTCTTCCTCTCAAGAAACCTGGGAAAAACAACTACATGTGACATGTGAACAACATGCAAAAATAATGTTTACATGATAGTCTGCAAAGTGCTACTTTTGTATTTACTTATTTATTTATTTTATTATTATTATTTATTATTATTATTATTATTATTATTATTATTATTATTCTTTTAAACAATTACTGTTTATACTACTGGTTTGAGCTTGCTTGATGAATTTTTTTAGTTGACCAAGATAAAGTTTACATTAGTTAAAATGGGTGTTTTTTTGCTCTATGATCAAAATTATTGAATGTTTAATAACGATTTTAATTAAATTAAACAATATTTGCTTTCATATTTTATTTAAATCTTCTGCAAAGATATTTAACTAGAAAATTTGTTTTACATTTATTTACACCATGTTGACCACTTTATTTATAGCAATACCATTAAAAAACAATGTTTCTTAGCAGATGATTTTCAAATTACTAATAAAGAGAATGATACTTCAGTCATGTTGTTGTAGTTATGTTTTAATTTTACTAGTAACACATAAGAAATCTAAATCGTGAATCGGTCAAACAAGATTTTAATGTTTTGCAATATCTCCTAGCCCTACTTTGAACCTTTGATGATCTCTGATTCTGACATACTGATTGCTGTCTTACAGATTAAATAAATGTATTAAAATTAGTCGTAGTATGAAATTAAAGCGCATTTTGAAATAAAAGTAAACTGTGACAATGTTGTAGAAAATTGTTACAGTTTGTAGAAATCATGCATATGATCATCACTTATTTATTTATTTAATTATTTCATATTTTTCAACATGATTACTGCATTTAGTAATTAAATTTTTTATGTTATTGAAACATTTATTTATTTGTTTAACAGCATTATATATCTTTATAAGATTTTTTTTGGTCCTTTTCCTGTAGGTATATTCAACTCAAGCAATCCACATAATCAAACTGAGGCTAGGATTGTATTGTTTGTAAGACTGCATTCTTTCTTCTGATTCTTTATTTCAGGGAAGATTGAAAACAATGTCACATTTTACAAAAAGTAAATTCTCTTGCACCTAATGTCAATTGTTATTTATCAAATTCTGGGGAGCATAATTGTATGATTGCTCCTATAATTCTTTTATAGCACAGAATCAGTATTTGATTATGGTTTACATTTATGTGAAAAACATTTGATTAGCCACATGTATATGATTATCGAATAAATGTTTTAGAATAGAAAAAGTTTAGAAATATAATATTTTGCTTTGCTTTGAGTTTAGTTTTTATTTTATTATTTTTTTGTAATCTATATCCTTAGTTTGTAGTCCCTTCAAAGCTTGTAAACCAACTGGTTGGCCTCAGCAGCATATGGTTTTCGCACCCTGTTTTAGATTTTTTCCAACATTTATGAAATAACCAAGCCTTTAAATTAACAAATAAAATTTTTTTTATCCTAGTGTTGCCTACTGTTACTATGTACATAAACATTGCTTTATATACTCTAATGCAGTAGTTATCATCCCCCTCATCCATAGGTGGATAAGTTGAAAGGGGATCTAGATGAGGCTAAGCTTCTTGAGAAACAGCTGAGACATAAGTTGGAATTGCAGTCTCAAGCTTTAACCAGCAAAAATGAGGAGTTACGCAGAATGTCTGAACCTGCCGATGAAACTATGTCTTCAGAGATCTTGGCGCTACAAATCCAGAAAATGGACCTGGAATCATCTAAGGTAAAGATGTTTTATATTATTTATATTATTATATATAAATAGTTTAAGCAAAATGTTTTCAATGCATCACTGTACTAAATGCAATTTGAATAGTTCTTAAATAATTCAAAGCATGAAATTAAAGTTTGTAATTTATACAGACAAACTGTGTTAATCCCACAAAAGAGAGCAAAAGAATATTAAAGTATTTTTAATTTTGTTGCGACACCTTTTGTTTTGATTATGGCATGCATACCATTGTATCATTCAGTACGTTTATAGAATGTCAGAACATAACACTTTTTCATTGCTCCAAAATCTATCCTTATGGTACCTAGCAAATTAAAGTTTTTCCTTGATTCGCCTCAGTGATAAGTAGCTTTCAATATTTTGTGATCTTCAATCACAATCAATCATCCTTTCTAGGTTTTAATGTGATGGACAGTCTTTAACCCAATTTTTGTAGTTTCTGCAGTCTCCTTAGTTGTTTGTTTTACAACTAAGCTACTTGGTGCTAACTTTTTGCCAGCTCAAACATATTAATAATTGCAGTTATTATTTAATGGGAGGCTCTTACATATTTGCTTGGTTAGATCCAGGTGGTAACTTTTTTTTTTGCCAGGCAGAGTAGATTAGATACAAAACATAAAAACATATGTCAATGCAATAGCACATAAAAGATGATGTTAGTAACAGCAAGCAGCGCAGTAATGGTTTTAAAGAGGTTTCTAAAAACATGAGTTTTGAAACCTGACAGACTAGATGCATTTTTCTGCATACAGTATAATTGGCCAGTGGGTCCAGTGTCATCGGTGCTGTTGACCCAACAGCTTAACCCCTGCTTCACGTGCTTGGCTAGATGAGGTAGAAAAACAAAAACCTTACTTTACAAAAATCTTAATAGAACAATTAGTAATCCAACACCATCCAACTAATAAACAGATGAAGTCGTACCCAAAAAAAAGAAAAGAAAAAACAAGTTCAAAATAGGCATGGGTAGTTTGTCCGGACAAATTGAGAGAAGGATTCTTTGTTTGTTTGCCAAGAGAGAACCGATACAGAGCTGAAACTTTCCAGAAGGTCTTGGAAAATCTTCAACAGAAAATGTTCTAGGCTTTTCTCTGACTGTCTTAATGTTCATGAGTTCTATCTGGAGATTTAATTTAGAGACAATGAACCCCAATTAGGAGATATCTGAATGGTTATACATACATTTTTGGCTTACTGTACAAGTGATTCATTAGGAGATGTTTGCAAAACTGGGTATAGACATGTTCATGGGGTTTCTTAGTGAAAAAAGAGGACGTTTTCTTATGTAAAAACATGGTTGGTTGGACAACATGATTGAGCATGTCACACAGGACATCGTTGATTAGTGGGTTAGTAAGCCAACTGGGGCATTTGGCAGACTAGATTATAGTAATTCTTGAGTTCAGAGTTTGTTTCCAAAAGCCACAGTGTCTCTGATGCATTCCTCAATGGCTGTACTTTTGGATTCTGAAGGAAAAAAAAAAGATTCGTCTTTAGGGGTAATGTCTTGGAGCAGGTCAGTAGAGAAGTTGCAACAGTGGTGTGTAATCCTCTGACTACACAAAATGTAGCTAACGAGTGTTCTGTTTCATTGAGCAGCAGCAAGAATAAAGTGTTGGTGCGAGTGCTGTAAGAGAGCTTTGGCAAAGTTTTGTGTGTCTATACTATACTGTATATGTGCCCAGTAAAACGAACTGCAATGAAGGAACAGAGACAGAAACACTAAGATGCCTATTCACACATCAGTATAAATCCCAGAAATTTAACAACCACCTCCTTATTGGCATTAGATTTTAATCCGCCAAGAGTGTACATACTGAATGGTACTTAACTGTGTGGATGTAAGAATATGCTTTTATATCAGGGATGAAATTTTTTTTTCCCCTTTGTCATTTCAAACAGCCATGCATGAATTTGTTTTAATCTAAGTTTTTATTTTGGACTCCATTTTTCTTAAGGCTGCCATAGAACAAAAGCACCAGGATTTGAAATACAAAGAACAGCAGTTGGAGCTGGCTAATTGTATCCTCCAGAGGCAACTAGAGACACTTGAAATTGCAAAGGAAGATAAAGAAAAAGAGGCCATGACACTGTACAGTGCTTTGGAGGTAATTTATTAACAAGCTTTTGCTCTGAAGTATTAATAACATTGGTCAACCTTATATGAACTGAAGGAAAACTCAGATTATTTAATAAAGCTGAACATTTACTATTGAAATGAAATGTTATTCTGTATGAGCTTATTTAATTTCACATTTACAGTGCATTTAGAAAGTATTCAGATCCTTTTCACTTATTTTCCAATTTTATGTTGCAGGCTGATACTAAAATCGTAAAAAAAATTCTCATTATTCTATGCTCATTAACCCATAATGACAAATGAATTTAAGAAATGTCTGTAACTGTTTTAATATAAAAAACCCTGAAATATCACATGTACCGAAGTATTAAGACCCCTTTTAACAACACTTGAATATTAGTGAAGGTGCTTCCTAATTCTTGATTGTTGCTGTTTCTACACCATGATTGTAAAACACCTGTGAAAATATTTGATTAGACATGATTTCGAAAAACACACACCTCTCTATAGAAGACCTCACAGCTGACTATAATCATCCATCTCCATACCCACCATCCTCTTCATCCCCCTCTTTCAAACCAACTACTGCATGTCTTCTCTCACCACATCTATAAACCTCCTCCTTGACTTTCCTCTTTTCCTCCTTCCTGGTGGTTCCATTGTATAAGATCTGCAACCTAATCAAGTTTTAAAACAATTGTTGATCTCTAATAATAATTTTGTGTAAATTTAATGTCTATAAATTCAGTTAATTACAGTAATAAATCATGAAACCCCATAAATCATTACACATTGCTCTCCTCTACAGGAAAGATACTTTTCTTGTATTTACTTGGTATCGGATCCATACCTAATTTTGCAGTATGGCCCCACCCTCCCACTACAATGCTCCAACCCCATACCATACAAATCGTTTACAACCGTCCATAAAAATGGTTAAACACATTTAATAATGATTGCAAAATTGCCTGTATAGTAAATTTCAGCAGGAAAAACTTAATTTAAATGGCCGAGGGCGAGGCAGGGTTCGCTCACTGGTTTGCGGCCTAGGCAACCACCTAGTTTGCCTATGCCTAGAAACGGTACTGTGCGTGAATGTCCCTGTTTGTTTGAACAAAATGTTTAAAAATATCTCTCTTTTCTACCAAAAAGGAAAGATTTAAGAAGTGTTTATTGTTTTAACTATATTAATGACTCAGCAGACCTCTCAGCACATGCCAATCTTATATCTCATAACAGAAATCCAGGGAAGCCAACCAGGACCTTCAAATACAATTGGACCAGGTGTTGCAGCAAGCACAGGATCCAAACAGCAAAGGAAATTCATTGTTCTCTGAGGTATAGATTTCTAAATTATTTAAATAACAAAAAAGTTTATGGTCATGTAATATAAAATTTGTGATTTCAAAATGTATTTATTTACAGGTAGAGGACAAGCGTGTAGAAATAGAGAGACAATTGATCAGTGTAAAAGTACAGTACCAGTCTCTTCAAAAACAACATGCTTTTACTAAACAGCAGATGCTTCGCATGAAGGTAAAATTCAGAAACATTTTTAATGAGAATAAAACAGGAACTGCAATTTCTAGCCAATTCTTCCATTCTGCTCTTTCTTCCATTATAGGTGCAGATATCTAATATGATGCAGCTTCAGGGCATTAGAGCTGACCCAGCCCAGCTTGAGCGATTACAGTTCATGTTGTCCGAGAAGACCAGTGAACTAGAAACCTTGATGAAGAAAGTGCAACAATTAGAGAAGGTGGAGGTAAAGTTTTTGTATAAGTAACTTCAATTGATAAATTTTTGATAGTGAACTATTTGATTGCTAGAACTTAAATAGATGCTTAAACTATTTATCAATAGGTGGCACTTGAGAATCAGTCCACTGGTGTCTCCAAGGATATTGAGTTTGTGGATGAGACCTACTACACTGATCTTTTGAAAATGCAACTGTCGAATTCAAAGTAAGTTTGAATGTAATGAAATATTAAAGAGTAGCAGATTTCATTTGAGCTGAAACAGAAGGCAAAAGCAAGCATTCAGAATTACATTGCTCATAAATACTTTAAATTCAAATTAAATTAATTCAATTCTTAAGTGCCTGAATTCTTAAGTAAATGTCTTTTCTTATGCTTTAATGGACTGTTAACATGTTGATAAAACTTGCGTGAAGAGGTGAGCATGAGTCAGTCAATTCAGACTTAGAAAGGATGCCATTCAGACAGTAGTTGAAAATGGCAATAAAACTCTAAACCACTGCTGTAAACATTGCATTCTCCATACTATACTTGTTGTTGTTCTTCTTCTTCTTTCGGCTTCTCCCATTAGGGGTCACCACAGCGGATCATCCGTCTCCATACCCCCCTGTTCTCTACATCTCCCTCTCAAACCAACTACCTGCATGTCTTCCCTCACCACATCCATAAACCTCCTCCTTGGCCTTCCTCTTTTCCTAGTTCCTGGCTGCACCATCCTCAGCATTCTCCTACCGATATACCCCATGTCTTTCCTCTGCACATGTCCAAACCATCTCAATCGCGCCTCCCTTACCTTGTCTCCAAAACGTCCTACATGCGGTGTTCCTCTAATAAAGTAATTTCTAATCCTGTCCATCCTCGTCGCACCCAACGGAAACCTCAACATCTTCACCTCTGCTACCTCCAGCTCCACCTCAGGAGGTAGCAGCAGGCTTCACTTCTCTTTTGGTCAATGCCACTGTCTCTAAACCATACAGCATCGCAGGTCTCACCACAGTCCTATAAACTTTCCCTTTCACTGCAGATACCCTTCTATCACAAATCACTCTTGCCACTCTTCTCCACCCACTCCACCCTGCCTGCACTCTTTTCTTCACTTCTCTAACACACACTCAATTACTTTGCACTGTTGATCCTAGGTACCTGAACTCGTACACCTTCACCACCTCTTCTCCCTGCAACTGCACCACTTCACTGTCCTCTCTCTCATTCACACACATGTACTCTGTCTTACTCCTACTGACTTTCATTCCCCTTCTCTCCAGCGCGTACCTCCAGCTCTCCAGGCTCTTCTCAACCTGCTCACTACTCTCACCACAAATCACAATATCATCCGCAAACATCATAGTCCACGGAGTCTCCTGTCTGATTTTGTTCGTCAATCTGTCCATCACCACTGCAAACAGAAACGGACTCAGAGCCGATCCTTGATGCAGTCCAACCTCCATCTTGAACCAGTCTGTCGTTCCTACTGCACACTTCACTGCTGTCACACTGTCCTCATACATGTCCTGCACCACCCTCACATTTATGATTCGTCAGGCAACACCCTAACTTCTCTGACACACCTGACTTCCTCATACAATACCACAACTCTCGGCACCCTGTCGTACGCTTTCTCTAAATCCACAAACACACAATGCAACTCCTTCTGACCTTCTCTATACTTCTCCATCAACATTCTCAAAGCAAATAATGCCTCTATGGTGCTCTTCCTCGGCATGAAACCATACTGTTGCTCACAGTTGGTCACCTCTTCTCTCAGCCTGGCTTCCACTACTCTTTCCCAAAACTTCATGGTGTGACTGATCAACTTTATTCTCCTGTAGTTACTGCAAGTCTGCACATCTCCCTTATTCTTAAAAATCGTTACCAACACACTAGAGCTGCAACTAATGATTATTTTTTCTGTCGACTAATCTATCGATTATTTTTTTCGATTAGTCGACAACTCTAACGATTATTTTTATTTTTTGCTTAATCTAGTGTTCTTTTTTGATTAGCTAATTAATCCTTTGGATAACTTTACAAAAAATAAGTACAACTTCTAATATAATATTTCAACTTTTATGATATTTTTTCCAAAAAATACTTCAATGTGGTATACACAGTATACAAAAATAAAGTGCCAAAAATAAAATGTAAACAACACTTAAGCATCAGGCACGAATAATGCCATATAAATTCAAATTCACAAAATCCTTGACCGTCTACAATAGAAAGAGGTCTCATATCTTTTACAATCATGTTGAGTATGCTTTCGGTAAGTGTAACGGCCATTTGGGGCGTGCAAACAGTGACATCCTTTTTATGAAAGAAATCTTGTACACAGCTTTGCCTCTTCCTAAGAAAAACCAACAACACACAATAATTAACATTAGGAACCCATTTAAACATGAAATCTATGAATGCTAACAATATATAAACTGTACTGTATTTCAAAGAGGGTAGTAAATCTGCATATTTTTAAATTAACTGAATGTGATTAATTACAATGTTTAATATGATTACTTTTATTACAATATTAATTGTATTTCAGAAAGTGTAGTGAATTTGTCATTTTATTATACAGAAAGCATTTTAAACTCTTTTTAACTAATGAGATAATTTGTTATTAATCACGTACTTATGATTGTTTTATTTAATTGGCTTGTGCCAAAAGTAAACAAAAATGCACTAGTAGCCTATTTATCTATATGTTCACGTACACTACTAGATTACAGCGAACTGTTAATGTAAATATAGTATTTAATCTTAATTCTATGTGCATAAACAACTTCCAACAACCAGTAAATGTAAATTAAAAGTTAAACTTTGCTTTATTGTCGCCAAAGTAACCTACAAAGTATATGTTTACAGTTTATACCGTTAGCGATTAGCATTACCATTATTACCTAGCATATATTAATTAATTCTTGACCAAAACACAGCCGGTAAGAACACAACAATTACTCCCAAAACTAATTGTAATAATAAATACTTACAAAGATGGCTCGTCCTTTTAAAATCGGAGAGCGCCAGGATGTTTTCTTCTGAGGTGCTCGTGCCTCGCAGTTGTGCTTCCGTGGTACGCCATTTTGTTTTTGCAAAGGGAGCAAAGGACCATTTTATTTGGCCTCTGTTTAAAGTATTCCCATACTTTTGATAATCGGGGTCTAGCTTTTTGTGATAGACTGAAACTTTCTTCATTCCCAGGAGCAGAAGCCGCCATTACACAAGATGAATGTAAACAGTGTGACGCGTCGACGCATTTCACGCATGTCGACGTATTTTCGTAGTCGACGTAATCGATTACGTCGACGCGTCGTTGCAGCTCTACAACACACTCCTTCTCCATTCCTCAGGCATTGTTCTCACCTTCCAAAATCTTGTTAAGCAATCTTGTTACACCTAAACATCTCCACGCTTCCGGTATGTCATCTAGTCCAACCGACTTTCCACTCTACATCCTCTTAATCGCTGCTCTCACTTTCACCTTACTAATCCTATCCACTTCCTGCTTCCCCATTTTCACATAATCCAACCTTCTCTCTCTCTCTCATTTTCCTCGTTCATTAGCTGCTCCAGACTTTTTACTTCTCCTTCATCTCACAACCCACTTGTGGAGCATAAGCACGGGTGACATTTATCATCACCCTTTCAACTTCCAGCTTTACATTTATAACCCTAAATTAAACTCTCTTCACCTCCACTACACTCTTACTGTAATCTTCTTTCAGGATCACCCCTACACCATTTCCTCTTTCCACACCATGAAAGAGCAGTTTAAACCCACCTCCAATGTTCCTGGCCTTACTCCCTTTCCACTTGGAACACACAAAATATCTACCTTTCTCCTCTCCATCATATCAGCTAACACTCTCTTTTTACCAGTCATAGTACATAGTACACTTCTCCTTTTCCTGCATCTTCCTCCTCTCCTTCTCCTTCTTTGGCCAACAGTAGCAGAATTTCCACCGGTACCCTGTTGACTAACAATACCTGCGGCAGTCGTTGGTAGCCTGGGCCTCGACCGATCTGTATTAATTTCGGATTCGTGATCCGCATATTATATATGTAAGAAAAAATTATGAGGACAACGATGATTTTGTAGCTGTCACAAAATACATTAAGTACTTTGAGTTCATCAGAGTCAAAAAGAACCCAGGACAAATTCTACTGTCATTTTATACTGTTCATTCCATTGAAGTGTAAGAGGATCTAGCCTTTAAATGTAAATTAAGTGTAGTAAATGAGTAAAGGTCCAAATGGATGGGCGATACTACTATCCAGCTGGAGGTAAGCAGGTAGTAATCACCGGTATTCACACCTTTGCTGGCTCCAGCAGGTCAGGTAAGGATATTGTTCAAATGATTTGGTTTCAGACAAATGCATTGGCTACTGCCTATTTAGGTTTATATTGAATAGGATTAAAGCCCATTACAAAGGCGTCATATATGTTTAAGGTGTAGCACCTCTAAATGCTGTGGGGAGAAGCATTACATGCTAAAATTCAGCAGTTAACTCTACTCCTTACTGTGGTATCGTTGGTGTTGTTTATGGTAGAAATAACTCATACAATTCCACCTTGAGAGATTAAAAGTTCAACATAGTTAATACATACACATTGAAAAATATAATGACTAAGCAATTATTCCATTACCTCAGTGGTTTCTATCGACATGCAATCTTAGACCTTTCTTCTTACCTTAGCTTGTCACCTGTCACTTTAAAACGTGTCTAATGGGAGAAAATGTTTGCTAGATCAAGATTAAATTATAGTTTAAATTTCCAACATAAGATTACTGATTATGGTTAACATTTACATCTCTGATAGGCCTAAATGCTAAAATTCTTCCCAAATCCAGCCTTATGTGACAATTTGAACTACTTTGGTGTGAATGTTTTACAGTGCATTAACAACTACAGTCCCTGACAAAAGTCTTGTCGCTTGTGTACAAATTGACTGAAGTGCCGCTGAAATATATTTCTAATCAAGAATTTTTTTTACAAGAAATGGCTCATTTTAATCCCAACAGCTTTTGTAATAATGTTTCAGTGCAAAACGAAACTGTCAAAAATATTCACAGCTTGGTAAAGCCCATTGAGTCAATTTTTGCAAAGACATAAGTGTTGTCGCCTTGTCATATGAGCTTCACCTGTGACTAATAATGAATCAATTAGGTCTCAGGTGTGTATAAAAAGAACCCCAGTACACTTGACCTTCACATCAACTGCAACTAGACCTCTGCAAACATGCCTAAGATTCACACTGAGACTAAAGTTTTGATTATCAAGAGGCTGAAGACCAGATCCACTGCTGATGTGGCAGACACCTTCAATGTGTCTCAGCATCAAGTACAGATGATAAAAAAAGATTTGAAGAGACTGGAGACGTTTTCGACAAGCCCAGGTCAGGCAGACCCCGCAAGACAACTGCTCGAGAGGACCGTTTGTTGGCTCAAAAATACAAGGCCAGCCCATTTTCCACTGCAGCAGAGCTCCACGAGACCTGGTCACCTGAAGTCCCTGTGTCAACCAGAACAGTTTGTCGGATTCTGTCTCGAAATGGCCTCCATGGTCGAATCAGTGCCCAGAGGCCAGCACTAAACAAAAGACAATTGAAAAACCGTGTGGCATTTGCCAAGGCCCACAGCCTGCTAGAAGGATGGACGCTGGAAAAGTGGCAGAAGGTGGATTTTTCATATGAATCTTCTGTTGAATTACACCACAGTCGCCACAAATATTGCAGGAGACCTGCTGGAGCCCGCATGGATCCGAGATTCACCCAGAAAACAGTGAAGTTTGGTGGCGGAAAAATCATGGTCTGGGGTTACATCCAGTATTAGGGTTTGCGAGAGATCTGCAGGGTGGAAGGCAACATCAATAGTCTAAAATACCAAGAAATCTTAGCTACCTCTTATATTCCCAACCATAAAAGAGGCCAAATTCTGCAGCAGGATGGTGCTCCATCGCATTCTTCCATCTCCACATCAAAGTTCCTCAAGGCGAAGATCATCAAGATGCTCCAGGATTGGCCAGCCCAGTCACCAGACATGAACATCATTGAGCATATGTGGGGTAGGATGAAAGAGGAAGCATGAAAGATGAAACCAAAGAATATTGATGAACTCTGTGAGGCATGCAAGACTGCTTTCTTTGCTATTCCTGATGACTTCATCAATCCTTAAATCCTTGCCAAACCACATGGATACAGTCCTTCAAGCTCATGGAAGTCATACAAGATATTAAATTTGGATCTCACAGCACCACTACTTAATTTGCTGACATATTTTTGTATTTGCAGTAAATTTGTTCAATTTCTGTATAGG
This sequence comes from Silurus glanis, assembly GCA_014706435.1. Taxonomy (NCBI): domain Eukaryota; kingdom Metazoa; phylum Chordata; class Actinopteri; order Siluriformes; family Siluridae; genus Silurus; species Silurus glanis. Next base: position 491,757 of record JAAIIK010019896.1, on the reverse strand, counting down.
CGACAAAACTTTTGTCCTGCCAAAATTTGACCTTTCTGTCTTGATTAAATGATAAATCTTTTTTCAGTGAAACTAATTTATTTCAGTGCATTAAACATCATTTTGGAGGGTTTTAGCTTTTCATATGAGCTATTTCTAACACCAATTGATTCATTAAAAGTCAGGTTAATAGCAGGTGTTTCTACAAAATAGATAAGCGACAAGACTTTTGTCAGGGACTGTACTTCATCACTATCATGAATAAACAAGAGTAGCAACTTAAGCTACATTATCCATAATGCACTTGAGAACAATTGCAGGAACTAATTTTAACAGTATAAGCTTGGTCATCACAGAAATCTTTAGCAGGACTGAAATGCATAAAATGCAAAAAGTTGTTAACCAAGGCATCATTAGCAAACAAATTAGCATTAGCTCAATCTTAGTGGACAGTTAACCATTTAACTACAGACTCAATAGCTTTATTTCATACAGCTGTGAGCTCACAGATAGTTTTTTTTTTTTTAGATGCACAGTTACCTGATCTGGGTTATTAGAATGCATATTTTTTGTGCTGAAGGAAATAGGGTGGTGGACCTCCCTTTCCTAAAGACCAGCATTTATGGACTACATTGGCAATTTTGTGACAGAAGGAAAAAGAACATAATTTGCTTATCGTCCAACTTTGATTGCTTGCATTCTTCTGTCTCCTTGAATTTTTTATTTTTTTAACACCTAGTCCCGATATAGGAATGTCCTTCAAATATAATTACTATTGTAAAACTGTATCATCTTCTTAATAATGTCATTGCATTCATATGAATGTCACATGCTTTGCTATTATTATTAAGTAGGAGGGTCATAGGGTGATGTATAAGAGTGGAGGAATGTGCACACAGGTGGACTATGTTCTATGTAGGAGATGCAACCTAAAGGAGATTGAAGACTGTAATGTGTTGGCAGGGGACAGTGTAGCTAGACAGCATCAGATGGTGGTCTTTAGAATGGCTTTGGAGTTGAAGAGGAGAGGAGTGTGAGGACTGAAAAAAGAATAATATGGTGGAAACTGAACGAGGAAGACTGTACTGTGAGATTCAGGGAAGAGGTCAGACAGGGGCCCGGTGGTGGTGAAGAGGTGCTGGATGATTGGGCAACTACTGCAGAAAGGAAGCCAAAGAGACGTGGTGGTGGAATGAGGAAGTGCAGGAGAGCATACGGAGAAAGAGGTTGGCAAAACCGAATTGGGATCAGCAGAGAGATGAGAAACGTAGGCAGGAGTACAAGGAGATGCAGCAGCAGGTGCAGAGGGATGTGGCTAAAGCCAAGGAAAAGTCATATGAAGAGCTGTATGAGAAGTTGGACACTAAGGAAGGAGAAAAAGGATTTGTACTGTTTTGCCAGGCAGAGGGACCACACTGGAAAACATGTACTGCAAGTTAGAGAAATAAAGGATGGAGATGGAAATGTGTTGACTAGTGAGGAGAGTGTGTTGAGAAGGTGGAGGAAGTATTTTGAGCAGCTGGTGAATGAGGAAAAGGAGAGAGGGAGAAGGTTGGACTATGTTGAAATGGTGAAGCAGGAAGTGGATAGGATAAGTAAGGAGGAATTGAGAGCAGCGATTAAGAGGATAAAGAGTGGAAAGTCGGTTGGACCAGATGACCTACCTGTATAAGCATGGGTGTCGAGAGAGGAGTTGTGGTAGTCAGGTGTGTCAGAAGTATGTGAGGGTGGTGCAGGAAATGTATGAGGACAGTGTGACAGCAGTGAAGTGTAGGAACAACAGACTGGTTTAAGGTGAAGGTGGGATTGCATCAAGGATCAGCTGTAAGCCCTTTCCTGTTTGCAGTGGGGATGAACAGGTTGATGGACGAGGTCAGACAGTAGTCTTCATGGACTATGATGTTTGTTATTTTTGGTGAGAGTAGAGAGCAGGTGTAGGTATGTGCTGGAGATAAGGGGAAAGAAAGTCAGTAGGATTAAGACAGAATACATGTGCATGAATATGAGAAAGGACAGTGAAGTGGTTCAGTTGCAGGGAGAAGAGGTGCTGAAGGTGGATGAGTTTGGGTATCTGGGGTCAACAGTGCAAAGTAATGGAGTGTGTTAGAGAAGTGAAGAGAAGAGTGCAGGTGGGGTGGAGTGGGTGGAGAAGAGTGGCAGGAGTTATTTGTGATAGCAGGTCTCACCACAGTCCTATAAACTTTCCCTTTCACTCTTGCATATATCCTTCTATTGGGAGCAGTCTAAAGAATAAGAAGATTTTGCATTCAAAGCCATATTCATGCACTATGAATAATAATAATAATAATAATTTCATGACACTGCATTATTTTATTTGTAAAACCTTTTATCACAAACATTACATATTATAATGAACAGTCTACAAGTTAAGTCTTTTTTAATCTGCAAACGTTAATGAAATATAAATAATAATTTTATCCAATTATGAAAAAGACCAGGGAAGGCTTAAATGGTTTATTTCCAAACAAGTAAACACATTCTTGTTGACCATATTGAAAATAAATAACAGAAAAAACATTTTTCTAATAGCATGCATCTGTAAAAAAACAGTGATTTACTGTTTACTTGTTTCTGTTTTGTACTGATGATTTATGGGTTATTACGGTGGAATATTGCAGTTTCTACATAGCAATAATGCAAGTATTATGTTTCCTTGTATTTACATAAATGGTATGTAAATTTTAATCAGTAATTTCATGTTTTAGAATTTACAGTTTCTTACCTTCGATATTGTACATTCTTTCACTATTAAAACTACAAACATGTTTTGGTAGGTGCAATGTGATTAATGAGCACACCTTTCATACAACAGGTGTGGAGTGTGGTAGAATGAAACAGCCTTCCTTTTACTCTTTTGTTTGAGTACTGTGATTTTAAAGCTTAACGTAAGTAGCACGTTAGGGAGTTATTGTGGCATCCTGGACATTTGAACAGTTGTCACTCTGGAAATGAATTATGTCATGGCAAACAGTGTGGGTGATAACTCAGGTCAGTTTGCAAATAGAGACTGTGCAGTATGGGAGGAGGCAGCAGGACAAAATAAGACAGATTGCAGTACAAGCATTTAAACAGAGACCACAATTGAAGAAAATGTGTGCAAAAGTCTATTTGACTGGTAAGACAAATGTCCAGCAGTGAAATTTACGTACAATGGATGTGGGAAAGGTGGACACTGGATTTATTGGGCTTTACAAGAGCAATCTTAAAGCATAGTTTAAGAGCAAAATGTTTTTTTTCTAATCTAAAATTCTCAAAGTAGGATGTAAGTCATATACGCCTCCATTGACAGGCTCTAAGACAAAAAGTTTGCTCATGTACTGCTGTGCAAGAAAGCTTCAATGATTTTTAGGTTGTCGGTAGTTATTTATGACAAATTTAATTTTCTCTCCTTACCTACAATTTTAGTGGACAGCCTGTTATAAGCAGTTTAGCAGTTTGCAGCACATTTTTAAATATAAATTAAATGGTAACAGCAAAATGTTAAGTGAGACATGTAAACCTGAATGGCTTTACCAGAATTAGTTTGGGATGAACTGGAAGACCAACTTCACACCAGGCTTTTTTGCAAGACAAATGTCCAACCACGTATAACTTGATCCAGGATTATTTGTGCGGAAACCATTTTTGTATTGCTTAGCACACTCCTACAGTACAGCTGGGTGTAAACAAAAGGATTAATCATGATTTTGCACCTTCACATTCCTGTTTAAACACACTGGTAGTTATTTTTCCATGCATGACACAGCATGAGGAGCAGTTTAAAGGGGTGCAGTTGGCTTTGTATGTAGCAAAATAAACGTCACCTCCATCCTCTTCAGTTATTAGATAGAGATGAAATAACTACATTTTGTTTACTTTAATTATACTGGGTTTCATCATTTTAGTGAGCTTTTCAATTGTTCCAAATTGTCTTCCCCAAAGTCTTTGCCAAGTTGTATTTTGCCAGTTTGAAGAGTCAAATCCATACTTTCTCAAGGTGACGTTTTGATTTAGATGTGTCCAGTACAGTACACTGGTGAAGACCTTTCAGAAACAGTTTGCTGTAGTCCAGTTTTGAGATGACAGGACTCCAAGCTTTGTACTTTGATTTCTAGGAACCATAGAGGGCATGGAGAAATATATGATGATAAACTGTTAAAATTCCTTCCTTACAAAAGTTCAGAAAAACAACTAACATGAAATCTTAGAAGACAAGACATGACTTTTAATGAGTTCATATCACAGAAATACAGAACATTTTATCCACTGAGCTACCACTTCCCCAAATCAGATCTCAGCTTTAATTTCCTGATATGTACATATAGAATTAATTGCTTCAGCAGTGCTTAACACGCCTGCAATTTTTTATTTTTGCCAGGCAATATGATGCCAATTGTTATGATATTTAAACCAAAAGATAAACCCTGATTCTTCTTTAGCTTAGCTACACCAGAGAGTTTATTTATAGTATAGATGTGATAAACAGCTTAGAACTTGGCACCTTTGGAGGCAGACCACCCAATTCTTAGATGAGCAAAAGGTAGAATTAAAAAACTAATTTGAATAGTCTTTAAGTACTGTAAATAGCACTTACTATTTGTTTTGAATATACAGTGGAACCAGACCTTTTAATTTGGAACCGGAATAAGAGTAACACGCCAAGTTTATACTAATATATTACAGTGGGTACGGAAAGTATTCAGACCCCCTTAAATATTCACTCTTTGTTATATTGCAGCCATTTGCTAAAATCATTTAAGTTCATTTCTTTTTCTCATTAATGTACACATAGCACCCCATATTGACAGAAAAACACAGAATTGTTGACATTTTTGCAGATTTATTAAAAAAGAAAAACTGAAATATCACATGGTCCTAAGTATTCAGACCCTTTGTTGTGACACTCATATATTTAACTCAGGTGCTATCCATTTCTTCTGATCATCCTTGAGATGGTTCTACACCTTCATTTGAGTCCAGCTGTGTTTGATTATACTGATTGGACTTGATTAGGAAAGCCACACACCTGTCTATATAAGACCTTGCAGATCACAATGCATGTCAGAGCAAATGAGAATCATGAGGTCAAAGGAACTGCCTGAAGAGCTCAGAGACAGAATTGTGGCAAGGCACAGATCTGACCAAGGTTACAAAAGAATTTCTGTTGCACTTAAGGTTCCTAAGAGCACAGTGGCCTCCATAATCCTTAAATGGAAGATGTTTGGGACGACCAGAACCCTTCCTGAGCTATTTGGGGAGAAGAGCCTTGGTGAGAGAGGTAAAGAAGAACCCAAAGATCACTGTGTCTGAGCTCCAGAGATGCAGTCGGGAGATGGGAGAAAGCTGTAGAAAGTCAACCATCACTGCAGCCCTCCACCGGTCGGGGCTTTATGGCAGAGTGGCCCGACAGAAGCCTCTCCTCAGTGCAAGACACATGAAAGCCTGCATGGAGTTTGCTAAAAAAAAACACGTGAAGGACTCCAAGATGGTGAGAAATAAGATTCTCTGGTCTGATGAGACCAAGATAGAACTTTTTGGCCTTAATTCTAAGCGGTATGTGTGGAGAAAACCAGGCACTGCTCATCACCTGTCCAATACAGTCCCAACAGTGAAGGATGGTGGTGGCAGCATCATGCTGTGGGGGTGTTTTTCAGCTGCAGTGACAGGACGACTGGTTGCAATCGAGGGAAAGATGAATGCGGCCAAGTACAGGGATATCCTGGACGAAAACCTTCTCCAGAGTGCTCTTAGCCTCAGACTGAGCCAAAGGTTTACCTTCCAACAAGACAATGACCCTAAGCACATAGCTAAAATAATGGAGTGGCTTCACAACAACTCCGTGACTGTTCTTGAATGGCCCAGCCAGAGCCCTGACTTAAACCCAATTGATCATCTCTGGAGAGACCTAATAATGGCTGTCCACCAACTTTTAACATCCAACCTGACAGAACTGGAGAGGATCTGCAAGGGGGAATGGCAGAGGATCCCCAAATCCAGGTGTGAAAAACTTGTTGCATCTTTCCCAAAAAGAGATCAAAAGGGTGCTTCTACTAAATACTGAGCAAAGGGTCTGAATACTTAGGACCATTTGATATTTCAGTTTTTCTTTTTTTAATAAATCTGCAACAATGTCAACAATTCTGTGTTTTTTTTTGTCAATATGGGGTGCTATGTGTACATTAATGAGGAAGAAAAATGAACTTAAATGATTTTAGCAAATGGCTGCAATATAACAAAGAGTGAAAAATTTAAGGGGGTCTGAATACTTTCCATACCCACTGTACATAAAAATGTTTGAAAAACTATTTTATTATTGTATTATTAATTTAAAGTAGTAAATAAAACATTTGTGACAAGTAATTCACAATTTTTGTTGAGTTTACAGTACATTTAAAATTCCTCTTGAAAAAGGAACCATCAAAAGGAGAGAGTCAAAACCTCGCGATTTTTTTTGTTACTATAAGTCTAGTGTTACTAGAGTCATAGAACGTAACCACCATGAGTATCCAGGTTGCACTGTACCTTGCATGCAATAACTGCATCAAACTTGCAAACCATCATTGATAAAGTTTAGTGAGTCCATTGCAGAAACAACTATGCAAGTCCAAGCAAGACACTATTTGAATAATGAGATTTTATGTTTGGATAATGAGCAGACTCTTTCTTTCTCTGCAATTAATCTAAAATTAATCAACCAAACTTTTATGCCTCTCTGATTTTTAAATTGGTTTCACCCTTGTGACAAAAATGCAGTATATACAGGGAGAAACCCAGGACATACAGAGTAGATTTTCAACACTGATCAGTCAATCTAATAGGGAACACCTGGGCACCATCCATCATTCACATTATCCAATGTTTTTTCACCAGTTTGGCCAAACAAAAAGTGTCATGTTCTAAGTCCTTTAACACATCTATTATAACTATTAAGAAATTAAAACTGAAATCTTTCTGATCTGATCATATATTCTTCTTTTATCTTAAACCCAAATGTATTTATTTTATAGCTAAAACAAATAATAAATACCCTGGCCTTGCTATGCTAATTCATCTGCAGGGGTCTGTAAATGGAACTAGATCCTTTGTGACATTGTGAAATCTTTTAACAGATTCTTCCAACTACTACTTTTACAGCAACTTTCCAAGCATTCTACAATAGGCAGCTGTCTGTTTTTTACATAGATTTTCCTACATGCCTGGGGCAAGGAAATTATATAATGAGGAAAAAACCTTGAGAGGAACCAGATTCAAAAGGGGAATCCATCCTCATTTGGGTAATATCAATAGTGTGATTATAAATGTTAAAACAATACAAAACACTGGAGAGTGAGAACTACCATGAGTATCGAAATTATAAGATTATGAGTAATGTCTTTTCTACAGTCTTCTACAGTTAGTTGATGTTGTGGAACCAGGAGCTAATCCAATCTAATAATAAATCCAACACCAACTCCTCCATGCCAGAGCCTTTAAACAGTCAAAGAGGTCCAATGTCCAAACTCTACATGAAGTGGGATCCAAATGGCACTGGTACATCTCTAGGTGGTTCGAGATGTTTGCGGGGTCGGCATCTACTTCTTTAAAGGTCCATAATCTTCATGAGGTGGAACACAACTGGAGCTGGTGCAACCTCGGGAGAGAAAGAAAAGCAGTGGAGAGGAATTAGCGTAGCTGCTGTTCATAATATCAACAAGCATCAGTTGATAATGTGCATTTGATTAGATGAACTGGAGCACAAGGATATGATATGTGTTATGTGTAGGCCTTCCTAAAAAGATATGTATTTAATTTGTGCTTAAACTAGGAAAGTGTGTCAGAGCCTTTGACTTGGCTATTCTAGGAACTACTAGAAGTCCAGAGTTTTGACATCTTAAAGAGCGTGACGGATTGTAGACATGGGAGCCAAGTACATGGGAGCCAAACCATTTAAGGCTTTATAAGTAAGTAGCAATAGTTTTTAGTCGATTAAAAGTAGAAATTATAAGATTGGGGTTATATGGTCATATTTTCTCAACCTCTGGCTGCTGCATTCTGGAGTAACTCTAGCTTGTTTATTAATGATGCAGAACAACCACCTAGTAATACATTACAACAGTCCAGTCTGGAGGTCATGAATGCATGAACAAGCTTCTCTGCATCAGATATAGATAATGTGTTAGATAACATGTTCTGTCTAAAATAACTTCCAGGTCTTTTTTTCTGTTCAACTAGTAGTTACAGTCTTCTTCTTCTTTCGGCTACTCCCATTAGGGGTCGCCACAGCGGATCATTCGTCTCCATACCACCCTGTCCTCTACATCTGCCTCTTTCACACCAACTACCTGCATGTCTTCCCTCACCACATCCATGAACCTCCTCCTTGGCCTTCCTCTTTTCCTCCTACCTGGTGGCTCCATCCTCAGCATTCTTCTACCAATATAACTCATGTCCCTCCTCTGCACATGTCTAAACCATCTCAATCTCACCTCCCTCACCTTGTCACCAAAACGTCCTACATGTGCTGTCCCTCTAATAAACTAATTTTGAATCCTGTCCATCCTCGTCACTCCCAACGAAAACCTTAACATCTTCAGCTCTGCTACCTCCAGCTCCAGTCTTTTACTCAATGCCACTGTCTCTAATCCATACAACATCGCAGGTCTCACCACAGTCCTATGAACTTTCCCTTTCATTCTTGCAGATACCCTACTATCACAAATCACTCCTGTCACTTTTCTCCACCCACTCCACCCTGCCTGCACTCTTTTCTTTACTTCTCTAACACACTCTCCATTACTTTGCACTGTTGACCCCAGATACCTGAACTCCTCCACCTTCTCCACCTCTTCTTCCTGTAACCGCACCACTCCACTGCCCTCCCTCTCATTCACACACATGTACTCTGTCTTACTCCTACTGACTTTCATTCCCCTTCTCTCCAGTGCATATCTCCACCTCTCCAGGCTCTTCTCAACCTGCTCACTACTCTCACCACAAATCACAATATCATCTGCAAACATCATAGTCCAGGGAGACTCCTGTCTGACCTCGTCCGTCAACCTGTCCATCACCACTGCAAACAGGAAAGGGCTCAGGGCCGATCCTTGATGCAGTCCAACCTTCACCCTGAACCAGTCTGTCTATCCTACTGCACACTTCACTGCTGTCACACTGTCCTCATACATGTCCTGCACCCCCCTCACATACTTCTCTGACACACCAGACTTCCTCATACAATACCACAACTCCTCTCTTGGCACTCTGTCGTACGCTTTCTCTAAATCCACAAATACACAATGCAATTCCTTCTGTCCTTCTCTATACTTCTCCATCAACATTCTCAAAGCAAATAAGGCATCTGTGGTGCTCTTCCTCGGCATGAAACCATACTGTTGCTCACAGATGGTCACCTCTTCTCTCAGCCTGGCTTCCACTACTCTTTCCCATAACTTCATGGTGTGACTGATCAACTTAATTCCCCTGTAGTTACTGCAGGTCTGCACATCCCCCTTATGCTTAAAGATCGTTACCAGCACACTCCTTCTCCATTCCTCAGGCATCTTCTCACCTTCCAGAATCTTGTTAAACAATCTGGTTAAAAACTCCACTGCCATCTCTCCTAAACATCTCCACGCTTCTACCGGTATGTCATCTGGTCCAACCGACTTTCCACTCTTCATCCTCTTAATCGCTGCTCTCACTTCCTCCATACTAATCCTATCCACATTTTGCTTCACTAACTCCACATCATCCAACCTTCTCTCTCTCTCTCTCATTTTCCTCGTTCATCAGCTGCTCAAAATACTCCCTCCACCTTCTCAACACACTCTCCTCACTAGTCAACACATTTCCATCTCCATCCTTTATTGCTCTAACTTGCAGCACATCCTTCCCAGCTCGGTCCCTCTGCCTGGCCAATCGGTACAAATCCTTTTCTCCTCCCTTAGTGTCCAACCTCTCATACAGCTCCTCATATGCCTTTTCCTTGGCTTTCGCCACATCCTTCTTTACCTGCTGCCGCATCTCCTTGTACTCCTGCCTACTTTTCTCATCACTCTGTCGATCCCACTTCTGTTTTGCCAACCTCTTTCTCCTTATGCTCTCCTGCACTTCCTCATTCCACCACCACGTCTCTTTGTCTTCCTTTCTATTTCCAGATGTCACACCAAGTACTTTTCTAGCTGCCATCCTCATCACTCCTGCAGTAGTTTCCCAATCATCCAGCACCTCTTCACCACCACCGAGCCCCCGTCTGACCTCTTCCCTGAATCTCACACTACACTCTTCCTCCTTCAGTTTCCACTATCTTATTCTTCTTTCAGTCCTTACTCTCCTCCTCTTCTTCTTCGCCTCCAAAACCATCCTACAGACCACCATCCGATGCTGTCTAGCTACACTGTCCCCCGCCAACACCTTAAAGTCTCCAATCTCCTTCAGGTTGCATCTCCTGCATAGTACATAGTCCACCTGTGTGCACCTTCCTCCACTCTTATAGGTCACCCTATGATCCTCCTTCTTCTTAAAATAAGTGTTCACCACTGCCATTTCCATCCTTTTAGCAAAATCCACCACCATCTGCGCTTCCACATTCCTCTCCTTAAGGCCATACCTACCCATCACCTCCTCATCACCTCTGTTCCCTTCACCTACATGCCCATTAAAGTCTGCCCCAATCACCAATCGTTCTTTCCTAGGTACACCATCTACCACTTCATCTAATTCACTCCAGAATCTTTCCTTCTCCTCCATCTCACAGCCGACTTGTGGAGCATAGGCACTGATGACATTTATCATCATCCCTTCAACTTCCAGCTTCACGTTCATCACCCTATCAGAAACTCTCTTCACCTCCACTACACTCTTACTGTACTCTTCCTTCAGAATCACCCTTACACCATTTCTCTTTCCATACACACCATGGTAGAACAGTTTAAACCCACCTCCAATGTTCCTGGCCTTACTCCCTTTCCACTTGGTCTCCTGAACACACAACACATCTACCTTTCTCCTCTCCATCATATCAGCTATCTCTCTCCCTTTACCAGTCATAGTACCAACATTTAAAGTACCAACCCGAACCTCCACTCTCCTCCACTTCTCTTTTTCCTGCTGTCTCTGTAGACGTCTTCCTCCTCTCCTTTTCCTCCTTCGGCCAACAGTAGCCCAATTTCCACCGGTACCCTGTTGGCTTACGATACCTGTGGCGGTCGTTGGTAACCCGGGCCTCGACCGATCCGGTATGAAATTCTTATTTGTGATCCGCATATTCGATTTGGCACATGTTTTACGATGGATGCCCTTCCTAACGCAACTAGTAGTTACAGTATATCCTTCTAAATGCAAGTTGAATTGCTAAAGCTTCTGTGAATTGTTTTTTGGGCTGATTAGCAAAATCTCTGTCTTATCAGAATTTAATAATAGAAAGTTGTGTGTCACCCAATTTTTTTATTCTTTAACACACTCACCTGGCCAATTTAATTGTTTCATCTGGTTTTAATGTGATATATAGTTGGGTATCATCGCCATAACAGTAGAAGCTTATCCCATGCCTTCTAATAATATTTCACAAGGGAAGCATGTATATTGTGAAAAGCAGGGGTCCTTTAACTGAACCTTGTGAAACCTCATAATTTACTTCCATTAACCTGGGTAGTTCTCCATTTTTTTTAAATAGCACATTACATATTTGACAATGTTTTAAAGCAGCTTTACAGAATTAAATAGAATAAAACCATACATTTTATCCTCCCTGCAAGTTTATCCTTGCAAGTTTATTCCAAAAAGTGAAACAGGAAAAATTATGAGCTTTTATAAGGAAGAACCCCTAAGAAAAAGAAAAAGGAAACATAATTATCTGGGTGGCACTGAATGTTTATATTAATTACAGCTGGAAACCATCTTCATGGTTTTAAAATTGTAATCCTCCAGAATACTCTCATGAATCTTTAGGCTGTTCACCTGGAACCATCCTCAAATCAGGATGAATGAGGCAGATCTGGAAAGAAGAAAAGGACAGAAATGCTGATATCTTAGAGGCATGCATAGATTGCTGAGGAAATATTGTTAAATTATTATTGTTCAATAATAGAAAAGACACTACAGTGTGATCAGAGTGCAAGTAGGGATTTTGGCAAGACTACCTATGACCGCATAATGAAAAGAGAGAGGGAAGGTAATACGGATATAAGGGGGCTCTGGGACATAAAATTAATGCATAGGGGAATGCACTCTATAGCTATGCTCCCTAAAAATGTGCTCCTTTTTTTATAAGAAAAAACTTATTCACAAAAAGCTTAACTTAAGCTTCAACTTAGACTTAAACAATAAGATTGTAAAGAAATACAGATTTGCAAAGTTTTGGAAGAATGGTTCTGTTCTGTAACCATTAGAGAAACAGTCTGTCGGTCAGTTTACAAAGAAATTAATCTAATCTAATTGTAAGAAATTTAATCATGCAGGAAGACGATGATTAAAAAACACACCACCAAAACAACAGGTGAGAACAAGTAGAAGGATTCAGACTGTCTAAATGAATTAAAGGAACTTAACACAATTGAGAATGCATTTTACCTACTGAAGAGGAGACTGATCTTATATTATTGCTTACCAAAAAATGTTTTTTATTTATTTTTCTTTTTTTTTTTTCAATGAGTGGTCTGTAGTTATTATCAGGGTTTGGAGGTACAGTTTAAGCTGGAAAAGATTAAATACATAGAGAAAGCTAAGATATGTATTATTATTATTATTATTTATTATTAATAATAATAATAATAATCACAGCTTTCTCTATTTATTCAAACTTTCCAAGTTTAAACTTATAAAATAAATAAATAATAAAAAATATAAACAATTCTCAAATTCTGCTTTTAAGTTTTCATCTGTCTGTCTGTCTAACTTTCACAGAAGCAAATCAAGGTTATGTATGCAAAATCAGCTGTAATCAGGTTTATTGGCCAATTGTGTTGACACATACAAGGAATTTGGTTCCAGCTGTTAGTGACTCTCAAAGTACAGACATAAATAAAAAACAATTATCAAAAAAAACTACCAATGTCATGCAGGCAAACAGACAGAAAAACAGACATACACTACATGGTCAAATATTTGTGGGCACCTGACCATTACACCCATATTTGCGTCTTCCCTAAACTTTTGCCACAAAGTTAGTATCAAACAATTGTATATAATGTTTTTATATGCTGTAGTGTTATCATTTTCCTTTACTGATATTCCCCCTGCCCTCCCTATTGGACCTATTTCCCTGTGCACAAAGAGAGCTATGTGAAGATACCCGACAAGTTGGCAAAGTTGAAGTGCAATAGCTCAATTGTCCTGCACAGAGCCCTGATCTCAACCTCTCATTAGATAAATTAAATGAATTAAACACAGCCTGTACCTGTTAGAGGGACTGTTTTTAAAGCATGTTTTTTTTTGTGTAATTTTGTTTTAATTTGTGTGTGTGTGTGTGTGTGTGTGTGTGTGTGTGTGTGTGTGTGTGTGTGTGTGTGTGTTAGGAAATTTGCAGAGAAAATAAAGGAGGAATTATCCATGGCAAGAATGAAAGCCCTTTCTGAGAGTCACAGGGTGCTTGAGTTGGAAAGGAAACTCTTTGCAGCAGAGAATTCTTTAAAGCAAGGCCGCATTGATATTATCAAGCTCCAAGTGAAAATTGAAGAACTCCAGATGAAATATGAGCCTAATGGTAAAATAATACTCACACAATATTCAGTGCCTTTCAAAAGTATTCAGACTTAGACTAGTTTCCTAATATTACTGTGGTATGCAATTACAGATCGTACACTAAAGACAATTATTATAACCTGACATTGGATTTATGCTGGAAACAAAATGAAATATTTAATATGTAAATGTGAAACTGGTATATAGTCTTTCATTATAAACATTTTGAGAGAAGTCCATAACATCCCTTTCTCAAACCACAAGTTTTAATATGCTTTACCCCACTTTTTCAATGCTTGCCATTGTACACAGTCATCTTAGATTGGTGTGTCTCAAAGCTCCCAGCAAATAATTTTGCTGATATTGCTTCTGAAGACAATTTGGAACTTAATAGCAAGTGCATTCAAATTATTAATTTGTGAGCCCCGTTTTGTAATTTTGCATGGTTTACTGCTCTGTAGCTGCTTGTTATTAAGCTTTGCTAGCTTTGCTGAGTTGTTATTGTTCTTTGGACAAAAATTTCACAAACAGAAGTATCATAATACTATAAAAATAATAATTTTAAGGGGTGTATGTATTTATGAACTTTGCAAGTTGACTAGTGAATAACTATAGATTCTTTCTCCAGAGCTGAACAAGTCACAAGTTCAAAAGTGCAAGCGGGAGAAATTTCCGCAAAACTTATCTGATGAGTCTGGCCATAACAGCATGGAATCTCCTAGCCTGAAGACTGAGAACAAGAAAAAGGCTGTAGATGGAAAAGACCCAGGATATAGTTCTGTCTTCCCTTGTGACACCAAATGTGTTCGTATCTGTGAGAATGCGCCCTTCTCTATTCCTGTTTCCCCAAGGTAAATACTTACAAATTACATTTTTGCTAAGAGTTTTTAAAAGCAAGATTATTTAAGTAGGTTTATGGCATTTCTGAGCTCACCGATGCTTCCTTCTAGTACAGAATATCAAGTCAAGAAATCAAGTATTCCTTTCCAGCAGAATTGTCATTGAGCGTTTATTTATAACAAAATCTTAGAGCTGGTTTAACTTTAATGAAGTGTCATGGTATGAAATTGAGTTTTGATATATATTTGAATCTGTTATTCATCCCATCAAACAATATACTCTATTTAATTAAAATACATACTTGACAGACTTGTGTGTGGCCAGTATAAGACAGTGAATAATTTGCTTACTCATGTATACTGAACAAAACTGCAACACTTTTGTTTTGCCCCCATTTTTCATGAACTGTATTGGGGGGTGACCACCATTTGCCTCACGTATTTTGCCCTGTACGGAAAACACCCGGATTCATCCGTGAAGAGAACAGAAGCGGAACAGTGACAGAAGCCATCGAATGTGAGCATTTGCCCCCATCAAGTCCGGTTATGGTGACGAACTGCAGTCAAGTCGAGACCCCGATGAGGACGACGAGCATGCAGATGAGTTTCCCTGAGACGGTTTCTGACAGTTTGAGCAGAAATTATTTGGTTATGCAAACTGATTGTTGCAGCAGCTGTCCGGGTGGTTGGTCTCAGACAATCTGAGACCAGGTGAAGACGCTGGATGTTGAGGTGCTGGGCTGGTGTGGTTACACGTGGTCTGCCAAATTCTCTGAAACGCCTTTGGAGAGCGTTTATAGTAGAGAAATTAACATTCAATTAACGGGCAACAGCTCTGGTGGACATTCCTGCAGTCAGCATGCCAATTGCACGCTCCCTCAAAACTTGCAACTTAAGTGGCATTGTGCTGTGTGAGAAAACTGCACATTTTAGAGTGGCCTTTTATTGTGGCCAACCTAAAGCACACCTGTGCAATAATCATGCTGTCTAATCAGCATCTTGATATGCCACACCTGTGAGGTGGATGGATTATCTTGGCAAAGAAGAAGTGCTTACTAGCATAGATTTAGACAGATTTGTGAACAATATTTGAGAGAAATAGACCTTTTGTGTACATAGAAAAAGAAAAACAAAACTGTTGCGTTTATAATTTTGTTCAGTATATGTATCAATTGTGTTAGTATGAACCCCTCCATGTGTTTAAGATATAGTTTTACACAGTTATTTTTTAAGTAACTTAGTTGAAAGTAACTTTCAAAAGTTTTTAGTGTTATTACTGACTACTTAATATAGTAAAGGGTAGGGCTGGGAAACGGGAAATTTTAGAACTAAGAGTTAGCGACCCTGGGACATCAGCAATTGTTTGGAACCAGCCTTTCATATGGAAAGGTGTGAGTCCTGTACAAAGGGAGTTTTGGCATCATTACCATTTAGGACATCATGAAGGGGTTCTAAATGAGGTTGCACTGGTTCAAAACAAATGCGGACACCTGGAACTCCTAGTTCTTATTTCCCTGTGCCACCCTGTACTTTTTGACTGCTCTATTTAATCTGAAAAGATGTTTAGTTCAATATATCAAATCCACAGGGACTCTGCTGAAATTCTCACTACCATTACACTTGCTTCATACACTTCATATAAAGAGAAAATGTAAAAACACGATGATCAACCACATTCTGTTTATCTTTGTTGTAAATGATTTTGTTTTTTTGCTTGTAGGCCTTCAGTGAATGACTGCATTAGCGCAGCCACCCAAAAAATGCTAAAATGGGATGAGGAAGGAGAAAACTGGAGCTCTGAAAAGTGCAAGAATTTCCAAACACCTGTTCATGTTGACTCAGAGAACACAATGGAAAGACAGTGTGCTCAACAGTAGTCATCTTGTCTCTACTATATGGAGTTGTTACTTGTCTAACTCTTATTTGATAAAAGTTAATAGACAATAGCTTTGTGTGTTCTATAATATTTGTCTAAATCTGTTTGTAATCTTGTCTAAACAGCAGATCACCCACAAATGGCATGATGTCCACATGTATATTGTGTGTTTAGAGAGCTTGGAAGCCAGCAATATTATTTACATGTGAATGTCACGTGTGAAAGTATTTTTTTATTTTATACATCACATTAAATAAAACTTCTTATATTTAAAATAAAAATTATTTTTTTTGCTTTAGACAATCTTCCTGCAAAGTAGACAATAATGCTGAATATTGCAGGCTATTGCAGGGAATCAGCAGCCCTGTTTAATTCCAACTATTATTTAGTTCAGTATTTCTGGAGAGAGAACAGGAGACACTAAAATGGACCATTTTATCTGCCTTCATCATCGTTATTTCTTTTGAAACATAAGTTTGACTGTGCAAGGCTATTCCAGACTCAAATGCTACTATTCCCAGCTGACAGATGCTGGACTGCAGGGAGGGACTGCATAATTTGTGGCGCATGATTGTCTTGCTATATAAAAACAGCTATATAAAAATACAGATAGAGAGATTGGTGGCCAAATGTAAACATAAAAAAACCTTCCATTCAAGACCTTTATCAGAAATGGCTAGTTGAAAACATGACTAGCTAGCAATACAGTAGAGGTGAGCCATGCATTTCACTCTTAGGCCTTCAGTGGTGTCCTACCTGAATTAATCCAACTCTTAATACCATTTTTATGATGCCACAGCTATAGAAATCATTTTTACTATTTATTCTGTCTAGCAGAAACATCATTAACCTCGAAAAAAAACCTCGGTTTTCTGTGCATATTTGTAGTACCTTTTCAGTTGTCCGACAACAGAAATAAATTAATATATAAAATAAATTATATATATGTATATATATATATATATATACACTATTCAATGTTGTGTGCAAATGATCCAACATTCTGTTCTCTCTGGTAACTGGTGGAGGGTTGGTAATGTAGTGAAGCGTGACACATGAAAAAAAATCCCCAGGAATCACAATGACAATGGTCGAGTCTCACCAAGTGAATTATGGCACATTCTGTGCATGAGTATGCTTCTTGAGGAGTATATACAGTTTATGGTTGGTTGATTTGTGGCCTAGCCACTCACTGGTGGTGGTTCTCAAACTTTGTACTGAATCTTTTATTCATTACAACATTTTAGTATTTATGTTATGTTTTCCTTTTATTGTCAGATTTCTCTCAAATAGAAGACCTGTATTTATTATATATATATTTTTTTATCTATTTTATAGATGTGCAAATAGGTAATTGTTTTAGTTGTTCTAGGAATTCAGCCAGCAAATGCTCTAGCCAACATAGAGGGTTCAGTATATGATATGTATTTTATTATTTAGTCATCTATGTGCTGCACCAAACCTTAATCATGCCAGTGAAAAAGAATAGGAATCCAAAGCAGAAGCCCAGTTCCATTGGACATTTTTCTATTTATTTATTTATTTATTTATTTATTTTATCCTATAATACTCAAATTACTCAAACATTGTACTGCTCCTGTAGATTGTGGGTTATGGGTAAAATGTGTTTTCAATTTGTGCTTCAGAGATGCAGAATCAATTTATTCTTAAACTGTCATAATTTTCTGATCAAATTGTCATTGATATGGCAATTACCTAAGTAAATATTGTTTGCATCCTGCAGCTGGTCATTGTCACCATTTGTAAAGGCTTAATATGTTTTGCATTTCTTCTGACATCATGTCAATTTTCTGCCACTGCAACATAGCAGCTGGCCTTTCAACAAATGCAATGCTGAAGGTAACAAATACTCTGCTTTTTTGCAACACTACCATCACATTCCCTATATCCCATCATGGACAAAGATATTGAAGATCAGTTTTAATCTTTAAATCATCAGACAGCCAACAGTTGTCATCTTGCAGTGCAACATTTTATCACTATGAGATAATATAGATACAATACTTAATATACAAAGCTGAATGCCACCATTGTTGTTTAAAGTTGTCTCCCCATGAAAAGCTGAATCGGACTGCAGTGGAGTGACTGTATACCAGCATAGCAAGATAGGTAGCAGCTGCCTTCTTGAGGAGATCTCTCAGTCTTTACTGCTTGTTGATCTTTGTTAATTAGTGGTGGGCTATGCATTTCACACATAGGCCTTCAGTAGTGACCTACCTGAGTCAGTCCACCTCTTAATATAATCGACACCACTGCTATAGAAACCAATATTATACAAAACCCAGTATACTGTAACAGAGCACTGCATCATAGACAAGTATGTCATGCAGCAAGAATGTCATTACTAAAGCAAGAAACTGATTAACACAATTCAACAAGCCTCCTTTCACTAGAGCCACAGCTGCACCACCCACATACATCATCTGTAGCAGAAGCATCTATATTAACCTCATAAAATTACCCAGGGTTTCTGTGAATCTTTGTTAATCTTTTGGTGCATTATGGTTTTCTTGGGTATTTGAATTGCAAATTGCATGTTTTTGTGCAAATTCTACAGTAAAGAAAACACAAATGTATAAATATTTCAATAAAAGATTAACTTTTTTTTTGGACCTTTCCTTATAATGTTTAGCTTTTCTTGAAAAATCCATAATGTGATTGTAAATATATCTGTGACCAAATCAATCTTTTCTCCTCTGTCCGCCATTGTGGAATGGAAATAAAAACAGCTATTAAATTCAAACAAATATATTTAAGCTTGTGCAGTTCAGATTCTCTAATATATTCTGACACTTGCAGCAGTGCAACCAAGAAAAAAACTATGAAATTAAGAGAATATACTATTGGGAATAATTAAATGCATATTCATGGACAAAAATATATTAAAATGTAATTCATTTATTCGGGTAGAGTTTAGTCCACTAGAGAAAGCCTTGTTGGCCCTGACATGCCCATCACTGGATTACATACACAAACAGACTGTTTCTTCACAGCTTCTATTCAAGCTCATACAGGTGAGCATGCACTCACTGGCAGTTCATGGCCATATACACATTATGTTTGTGTTCCAAAGAAGTTAATTTTCAATGAAAAATTTGATGTTGATTCAACTTCATTGTTACTGTTAACAAAAAAACTATGCTATGTAACACTTTACTGTTACAATATAATCCAGTATAGTAGTGCAACTGGAAATCAGTTTAAATTAAACAAATAAGAACTTTGGTCAATAGGTTGAGTTAGAGGTTACAGCATGAATATAGCTGTGGTTAGAAATACGCAGACAGACCACATAACATTAAGAATCAAGCAAAGACCTGAGACAAGAGGGGAACTTAAATAGACACAGAGAGATTGATAACAGCTGAAAACAATGAGTAAAGAATAATAAATGACACACTGGCAGGTTTACATCAGGTGGGTAAAACAAAGAAAAAAATATATTGAAAAAATTCCGACCATCTGGCACCATACTGCTTTCTTGTGGATCATACATTCCTTCTTGTGTATCTGGAGCTTTAATCGCCTCCATATATTTATTAGGCATGCACAATTTCCCCTCTAATGAACTGCTATAGTTTTCTGTAATAAAATACGTTTAGAATCAGTAGGTGTAAATTTTGATCAGTGATTATTCGACTGTGACAAAAAAATAACATCATTAGTTGTTAACAGTCCTGGGTGAATACTTGTCTTAACTTAGACAAGGAGTAATTGCTTGAATATTTACTGAGAGAACCTGTTAAACACCCTGCACTTCAGCATCCTGTGCTGCACAGGTATGTACCAACAACTCAAAACAAGTAAAAAGGTATGCATGTAATTATGGGACATTCACAACAATAAGCAAAAAGGTATGCGTGTGCTTATGAGCCATTCATGACAATAATTTAAATGTTAACCATCCATTGTAAGCCCTCAACTTTTGTTTAGTATTCATGATTTTAGCAAACCAAGACCAAAAAGAGCCTTAACCAAAAGATCGCAAAGCTTAATCACAATCTGCCATAGCACCCACATTTAATTTATAAATTATGGCCTAACTACATATTACATACTTTACTGTTATATAACTATAACACAGTCAGTTTTTAGCCAGTTACTTTAAAATAGTAATTATTTACTAGCTACTAATTACTTAGTAATTAATGTACTATTTACATTTACAAAAGCATTACCTTCCTTATTACTAATTATCATTGCAATTATGTTATTATGTTTGCAATACAAGGTGTGACGATGGGCCTCCACCTCAGGTACCAAAAGGGGCAAGCGCTCCGAACTCAACCATCAGCAGGGTGTGGAAGGATGGCGCTGAGGCGGCACAGCCCAGCGCAGCTAAAGAGGAGGCATGGCGTCCTTACAAGACATTGCAAGGAGCTCAATTGGAGTGGTGGCTCCTCACTATCTTCAAGCTCGGCAAGGCTTATAAAAGGCAGCCGGGAGGACAGTGAGTTGGAAAACCTTGAGCTCCTGATTAATGGGGGCCCTCACTCCCTCTTTCTCTCACTACAGGCTGCAGACGGAAGATGCGGAAGAGGAATTCCCACCGGACCCACGCAACGCCTCGTAAGTGAACATGGCAGGAAGACCCTGACCCCTACGACCCGATGGTGACGACGGCAGAGTCAGCCCGCCAGCGGGACCTAAGGCATTGGAGCGTGGCGAGAACGCCTTACTTCTTCTCCCGCTCCAGCCACTCCTCACCCCCTTTCCCAGGAACCAGAACAATATTCCCCTTTCTTTTACCTTCACTTCTGGTCCCCAATAAAGACACTTTAATCCTGACCTAACTCTCCCGTGTCTGTGTTCAGCCTGAAGGGGTGGCGAGTCGCCACAATGGTGGAGAATGCGGGCACGAGCACAGACCGGTGGTTTCCTACACGATGGACGCTTTCGTCTAAAAAGCATGGACGCTGGTCTTAAATGCGGGGGTGATGTGACGACGGGCCTCCACCTCAGGTACCATAAGGGGCAAATGCTCCAAACTAAACCACCAGCAGAGCTGAAGATGTTGAGGTTTTTGTTGGGAGTGATGAGGATAGACAGGATTAGAAATGAGTTTATTGGCGGGACAGCGCATGTAGGATGTTTTGGAGACAAGGTGAGGGAGGTGCAATTGAGATGGTTTGGACATGTGCAGAGGAGGGACATGGGGTATATCAGTAGGAGAATGCTGAGGATGAAGCTGCCGGGAAAGAGGAAAAGAGGAAGGCCAAGGAAGAGGTTTATGGATCTGGTGAGGGAAGATATGCAGGTAGTTGGGTTGAAAGAGGCAGATGTAGAGGACAGAGGAGTATAGAGATGGATGATCCGCTGTGGTGACCCCTAATGGGAGAAGCCGAAAGAAGAAGAAGAAGAAGTTAATGTTGCTTTCTACTTTCTTTTGAACTCTGGACTGTTTTAGGTTTTTGTTTTTTGTGCTCTGTCCTTTCTTGGACAGCCGCCAAAAGGCCTTGGTGCTAGGGGCAGCCACCTGGAAGCTCGCTCCATGCTTCATCTGACCTCCAAGGTGTACTCAGAGCCAATCTGCCTCAAGTCCCACTGAGACTGCTGCTGGCACCCAACCTTTCCCACCTTAAGACACAATGCAGTGCAAAAAACAGTAGCAGTCAAGAGGTAAACAGAATAGTATAATACAGTCAAAGGTGCAAAAACAGCATGTAAACAGTAATGCAGTCAAGTATAAATAAGAATAAATAAATGATGGTGAAATGGATTTAGATTGAGATGAGTAATGAGTAATGAGTGTGTGTTAAGTTCAGGTTGTACAGTTCGGTAACGCACATTTCAGTGTGTGTGTGTGTGTGTGTGTGTGTGTGTGTGTGTGTGTGTGTGTGAGTTCCATTTCAGTTTTGTGTATTGAGGAGCCTGATGGCTTGCGGGAAAAAACTGTTGCACAGTCTTGATGTGGCTGCCCGAATGCTTCGGAACCATTTTCCTGATGGCAGGTGAGTGAAAAGTGTGTGTGACGGGTGTGTGGGGTCGTCCACAATGCTGTTGGCTTTGCGGATGCAGCGTGTCGTGTAAATGTGCATAATAGCGGGGAGAGGGACTCCGATGATCTTCTCAGCTGTCCTCACTATACTTTGTAGGGTCTTGCGATCCGAGACGGTGCAGTTCCCAAACTAGGCAGTGATGCAGCTGCTCAAGATGCTCTCAATGGTCCCTCTGTAGAACATGGTCAGGATGGGGGGAGGGAGATGGGCTTTCCTCAGCCTTCTCAGGAAGTAGAGACGCTGCTGGGCTTTCTTGGTGATGGAGCACCAAGGAATTTGGTGCTCTTGACGATCTTCACGGAGGATCCATCGATGATCAGTGGAGAATGGTCTCCTGGCCTCTTTGCTCTCCTGAAGTCCACAACCATATCTTTGGTTTTGTCAATTTTCAGAGACAGGTTGTTTGCTCCACACCAGGCTGTTAACCTTTACACCTCCTCTCTGTATGCTGACTCGTCGTTCTTGCTGATTATACCCACCACGGTCGTGTCATCGGCAAACTTGACGATGTGGCCCAAGCTGTGCATTGCTACACAGTCGTGAGTCAGCAGAGTGAACAGCAATGGGCAGAGCACACAGCCCTGAGGGGCCCCAGTGCTCAGTGTGGTGCTGGAAATGCTGTTCCCGATCCGGACTGATTGAGGTCTCCCAGTCAGGAAGTCCAGGATCCAGTTGCAGAGGGAGGTGTTCAGGCCCAGTAGGCTCAACTTCTCAATCAGGTGCTGAGGGATGATTGTGTTGAATGCTGAGCTGAAGTCAATGAACAGCATTCGTACATATAAGTCCTTGTTATCCAGGTGGGTGAGGGCCAAATGGAGGGTTGTGGAGATGGCATCGTCCGTGGAACGGTTTGGACGATACGCAAACTGCATGGGGTCCAGGGAGGGTGGAAGCTGGATCTTAATGTGCCTCATGATGAGCCTCTAGAAGCATTACATCACGATAGGTGTGAGCGTGACATGACGATAGTCATTGAGGCAGGAGACAGGAGACTTCTTCAGCACAGGAACAATGGTCGTTGTCTTGAGGCACGTAGGAACAACATTGCTGCTTAGGGAGATGTTGAAGATGTCTGTAAAGACATCCGCTAGCTGTTCTGCACATTCCCTGAGCACTCTGCCAGGAATGTTGTCTGGTCCAGCAGACTTCCGTGGGTTAACTCTGCATAGAGTTTTCCTCACTTCAGCTGTGGTTAGACAGAGCACCTGGTCACTGGGATGAGGGGTGGTCTTCCTCGCCTTCACGTTGTTCTGTACCTCAAACCGAGCGTAGAAGTCGTTCAGCGCATCCGAGAGGGAAGCATCACGGTCACAAGCAGGTGATGCTTTCTTGTAGTTCGTGATCGCCTGCCACATGCGCCGGGTGTCTCCGCTGTCCTGGAAGTGGTCGTGGATTTTCTTTGCGTGTGCGCGCTTCGCCTCACTGATGGCATGGGACAGTTTGGCCCTTGCTGTTCTTAAGGCCGTCTTGTCCCCTGTTCTGAAGTCAGAGTCTCTTTGTTTTAGCAGCACATGCACATTTGCAGTTATCCACGGCTTCTGGTTGGAGCGTGTAGTGATGGTCTTGGAGATGGTCACATCATCAAGCACTTGCTGATGTAGCTGGTCACTGATGATGTGTACTCCTCTAAGTTGATGGAATCGCCATTGGTTGCAGCCTCCCAGAACATGTCCCAGTCAGTGCACTCAAAACAGTTTTGGAGAGCAGAAGTAGCTCCTGCTGGCCAGGTTTTCACCTGTTTCAGAACCGGTTTAGAGCGTCTGACGAGCGGTCTGTATGCTGGAATTAGCATAACAGAGATGTGGTCTGAGTAGCCGAGATGGGGGCGGGGCACCGCACGATACGTGCCGGGGATCTTTGTGTAAACAAGATCCAGCGTGTTCACTCCTCTCGTTGCAAAGTCCACATGCTGATGTAGTTTTGGGAGCACAGTCCTGAGATTCACATGGTTGAGATCTCAGGCGATAATAAACAATCCGTCTGGGTGAGCATTCTGCAGGTCGCTAATAGCGCCGTAGAGTTCACACAGTGCCTCCTTAGCATTAGCGCTGGGAGGAATGTAAAATTTTCAACACTGTTTTCG
Source organism: Silurus glanis (assembly GCA_014706435.1). Classification (NCBI taxonomy): domain Eukaryota; kingdom Metazoa; phylum Chordata; class Actinopteri; order Siluriformes; family Siluridae; genus Silurus; species Silurus glanis. Next base: position 467,301 of record JAAIIK010019896.1, on the reverse strand, counting down.
ACAATGAAAACAGTGGTGAATTCCTGTGGTAAATAAAACGGTCTGCATCTAACAGTCACGAACTCCACTAGCGATGAGCAGTAGCGTGATACAAACAGAGTTTTTGCACCATTCCGTGTTGATATAAACACACATGCCACCACCGCGAGTCTTACCGCACAGAGCTGCGTTTCTGTCGGTGCGAAACACGGTTGGCCAGTCTAGCTGGATGGCGGCTTCCGGAACTCTGTCGCTGAGCCACGTCTCCGTGAAAACAAAGATGCAGCAGTCTCTGAACTCTCGCCGCGTGTTCCGCTGGAGTCGGATGTAATCCAGTTTATTGTCCAGGGAGCAGACGTTTGAAAGAAAAATGGACGGGAGAGCCGCCTGGCTAGGGTTAGCTTTTAGCCTAGCATGGACACGCGCCCGCTTGCCGTGCTTCCGCTTCCTCGAGCAGCGCTTCCGTCCCCTCTCCCAGCCACCGACATCAGGTGACACCGAGGGCTGGGGGCCTGGTCTTTGTGGCCGAGGTCGCAGCAAGCCATGGTCACGAAGGTTATTAATAACTTCATCATGCAGATTGTTGGTTGCATGATTCTTGTACCGTAACAGTGTCTATTGGTCGTACACATGAACACAGCTGACTCTGGTGTCCATGTATTGTAAAAGGTCTGGCTAAAAATGGCGAAAGCACCATTTTTGGATCCGGAGAGGCCGCTGTGAACTACTGCCGCGCCGCCATCTTGGCGGCTAGCAATCTAGTAATTCCCTCTCCAGACCTGCTCTCCAAGGGTTGTTAGCCCTTGCCTCTTCTGTCTGCCACTTCTTACTACCCAGACAAAGGACAAAATGGCGCCGCCTGCAGACGGCCGTGGAGGGGGGTACTGTCAGGATCTTCCGGGCTCAAGGCGTGCATTTCCAGTTCAATACCGTTGCTGTTTTTCCCCATCACTGGTTATTTAAGACCAAAAAAGACATTTACTTGTGGCCAGACTATCTCACCGGCTTTTTAAGTCCCTAAGAGTTCTTTTACCAATTTACCTGTTCTGGTTCCTGTTCATGATCCTGACCCATGTTCTGCTTGGTCTCCCTATTACTCGGTTTTGGACTCTGGACTGTTTTTGTTTTTTTGTGTTTTTTGCTCTGCCTTTGTTGCCCTGTTTGCCCCTTGACTGTTTTTTGGATTTGTTTCTGTCTCTGCCTGCATTGCTCTGTTTGCCTGTGTTAAGACCCTGGACTGTTTTTCAGACTGTGTCTGCTCTGACCCTATTAGCTTTTTCAGTGGTTGGCACTGGTTAAGTTTTGCAATTGCTGGAGTCCAGGTGTAAGGTCCTCCAGACAGATGTAGAAAGATGTCTCTGGAACTCTTGATTAACTCTTTGTCTAATGAAAAGATGGCATTATTGATAGGAGGCCGGTGTGGGTTGTTGAACCATCTCTGCTCAGAAGCCCACAACTGTCAGCTTTTGTGCCAGGTGCTACAGAAATAACTGGAAGTAGGCTATTCTCAATTCCATGTGATGGCACAGGGTGACATGGCAGACACAGAATCAGACGAGAGTTTATTTATTTAACTATAATTTCATGTACCTCTATTGTTCTAAGTTCTGATATTTACTTTTTTTTTCTTTTTACTTTTTTAGTATTATTTTTATATTTTTTATTTATATTTGTTTTATATTCCATATTTTATTGTTAATCTTTATATTTTGTGTCATTTATACTTATAATTAGGATATTTCACTTTTTCAAAATTCTTTTAATGAAAGATATCTAAATTCCATCACGGCCTGAGCATTTACATTTTGTAAATAATATAGAAGGTCTGTAAGGTCTATAAGCAGGCCTACATTTCTGGGATATGGGTGGGCTGAACTTTAAGCCCAACCAATAAAATAGAAGCAAATACATATGCTGGCCCAATACCTGTTAAGATTTTGGGATGGGCTAAAAGAGTTGATACAAATAAAAAGGTTTTATGTCGACCCTGACATGAAAGAGCTATTGGTGTGAAATGCAAATATATCTTGGGTGTGAAAATTACCCCGAGAGGATTATCTACCATGGCAACTAATGGTCATAGCACGGAAGTTTACATCAGTCACATAGGTCCAAAATGGTACAGAATCAGATGTATACGGACATGTGGAATTTAATATTTCTGGCCAGTATATTTCTGAATATGTCCCAAGATCAGTGGATTTTACAGGAGTTTACTGGTCCATATACAGCTATTTTCATGCAGTGTGTTCTGTGAATTGCCATTCAATCAACTTTCCTGCATTTGGCTAGACAGTATATCCCTATAGACCTTGGAATTCATCTGGCTACTTCGGTCTTTTGTCACATCATTAATGAAAACCTGGACTTTTTTAGATGCTTTAGATGATCTTTCTCTGGTCTCTTCTTGAGGCTTATGAATGGTTTGCACCTTGTGGTGAACCCTCTGTATTTGCCTTTGTAAGGTCTTTTCTTTTTTGAAGGGGTATTTCTTTACCATAGAGATGATGCTGAGTCATCCATCACTGTTGTCTTCCATGGCCATCCAGGTACAGTATTGTTCAAAATAATAGCAGTACAATGTGACTAACCAGAATAATCCAGGTTTTTAGTATATTTTTTATTGCTACGTGACAAACAAGTTACCAGTAGGTGCAGTAGATTCTCAGAAAACAAACAAGACCCATCATTCATGATATGCACGCTCGTAAGGCTGTGCAATTGGGCAATTAGTTGAAAGGGGTGTGTTCAAAAAAATAGCAGTGTGGCATTCAATCACTGAGGTCATCAATTTTGTGAAAAAACAGGTGTGAATCAGGTGGCCCCTATTTAAGGATGAAGCCAGCACTTGTTGAACATGCATTTGAAAGCCTGAGGAAAATGGGTCGTTCAAGACATTGTTCAGAAGAACAGCGTACTTTGATTAAAAAGTTGATTGGAGAGGGGAAAACCTATAAAGAGGTGCAAAAAATTATAGGCTGTTCAGCTAAAATGATCTCCAATGCCTTAAAATGGAGAGCAAAACCAGAGCGACGTGGAAGAAAACGGAAGACAACCATCAAAATGGATCGAAGAATCACCAGAATGGCAAAGGCTCAGCCAATGATCAGCTCCAGGATGATCAAAGACAGTCTGGAGTTACCTGTAAGTACTGTGACAGTTAGAAGACGTCTGTGTGAAGCTAATCTATTTTCAAGAATCCCCCGCAAAGTCCCTCTGTTAAAAAAAAGGCATGTGCAGAAGAGGTTACAATTTGCCAAAGAACACATCAACTGGCCTAAAGAGAAATGGAGGAACATTTTGTGGACTGATGAGAGTAAAATTGTTCTTTTTGGGTCCAAGGGCCACAGACAGTTTGTGAGACGACCCCCAAACTCTGAATTCAAGCCACACTACACAGTGAAGACAGTGAAGCATGGTGGTGCAAGCATCATGATATGGGCATGTTTCTCCTACTATGGTGTTGGGCCTATTTATCGCATACCAGGGATCATGGATCAGTTTGCATATGTCAAAATACTTGAAGAGGTCATGTTGCCTTATGCTGAAGAGGACATGCCCTTGAAATGGTTGGTTCAACAAGACAATGACCCCAAACACACTAGTAAACGAGCAAAGTCTTGGTTCCAAACCAACAAAATGAATGTTATGGAGTGGCCAGCCCAATCCCCGGACCTTAATCCAATCGAGAACTTGTGGGGTGATATCAAAAATGCTGTTTCTGAAGCAAAACCAAGAAATGTAAATGAATTGTGGAATGTTGTTAAAGAATCATGGAGTGGAATAACAGCTGAGAGGTGCCACAAGTTGGTTGACTCCATGCCACACAGATGTGAAGCAGTGTTAAAAAACGGTGGTCATACAACTAAATATTAGTTTAGTGATTCACAGGATTGCTAAATCCTAGAAATAAAAATGTTTGTACAAAATAGTTTTGAGTTTGTACAGTCAACGGCATACACTGCTATTTTTTTGAACACACCCCTTTCAACTAATTGCTCAATTGCACAGCCTTAAGAGCGTGCATATAATGAATGCTGGGTCTTGTTTGTTTTCTGAGAATCTACTGCACCAACTGGTAACTTGTTTGCCACATAGCAATAAAAAAATATACTAAAAACCTGGATTATTCTGGTTAGTCACATTGTACTGCTATTATTTTGAACAATACTGTATTTCCATGTTGCTGAGCTCACGAGTGCATTCTTTTTTTTGAATGTGCCAAATGTTGATTTAGTCAATCCTGTTATCTCTCTGATGTTGTTTTATTTTTAAAGCCTAATGATGGCCTGTTTCAATAGCATCGAGAGCTGCTATGACTGCATGATGTGAGTCCCTTTTGCGGTCAGGCAGTGATGTCACGGCACCCTTGGCGGGACACTGGAGCCGAGCGGAGTGCTCTAAGGAGCTCTGGAGCCGAGCGGAGTGCTCTGAGGAGCTCTGGAGCGGAGCGGCGCCCTCGGCGGGACACTGGAGCGGAGTGGCACCCTCGGCGGAACACTGGAGCGGAGAGGAGCGCTCAGCGGAGTACTGGAGCAGAGCCCTTCCAGAATCGAGGGGGCTGTAATGTAGATCCGCCGTAGTCATCCCAAACATCCCCATGAAAAGTCTGATGAAGTGGGTGCATGAGCTGAAATCGACTCCTGCCGCGCTCCACAACTTACTGGCGAGAGAGAGAGAGTCCCCAGACAGGAGAGAGATGTGGAGTGCAACTTTGGCTCTTTCAGTGGGGTAAAAGGACGAATACAAATCCATATAATTGCAGACGCTCCGTATAAATCCGCCCCACTCTGCCATTTTGCCGGAGGAACGAGCCGGGAATTCCATCACACTTTCGGGGGGCCGTGGCGCAGCCGTGCTTGCATGTTCTAGAGCCGGCGAGCAAGAATCGCGAGGAGCGAAACCTCCCCTTGTCACGGTTGGTCTTGCTGTGACAGATCGGATCACGCGGAGACCACGGTGGTAACCCGATCATGGTTTTTTAAGGTCTGTTATTCTGTCATGCAGCGATGAACGGAGGCGAAAGCCGGAGTATAAGTCGCTGTATGTTTAATATAGAAGTGGTACAAAGATATACACTCACGACAGTCCATAGAATCAGAGAATGTAATATCCGTGGTACGCCCTGGAGGGGCGAGGTCCACACAGTCCTATCACGGGACTGTAGAAGGGAGAAGAGATATCCGAGGTGCGCTTCGGAGAGAGCGCAGCCGTAGAGCTCGAAATATTGCAGGCTAATGGACAAAATGTATTTTCACTATTTACAAAAATCTTTTTGATGAAGAAAACGAGAATAAACCAAATTAACAATTGGTGTCATGACAAATTATGTCTGTCGAATTCGTCTATTAGGTGTTCAGGAGGGGCCCACACATGAGCAGAAATAGTGAAACACTACTTGAAACATTGAAATGTTTTTCAGTACTCAGAAAACAGCCTTTTGATTCAAAATAAAAACAAAAACCGACTAAAACATTTAGAATCTAACTACGCAGCAATAGCTCTAAGAAAGCATAAGCAACTGCACATAAAAATGGCGTCGCCTCACTTTGAAACGGCTGACCAGTGTGGGTGGTGGGGGGTGTATTCAGTATAATAATTATTAATTTGAATCCATTAAACTTAAAATTATTCACACATTTAAATATGTCTACAGAAGAAGTAGAGTTTACTTACATTTGATACTAATACACCCAATCTTAAATAATTAACATATGTTGAAATTAAATTGATTAAATATAAAATCCGGGCTAACAGATTTCTGCTTACACCTACACAAATTTCGTTTGCACACACACACACACACACACACACACACACACACACACGTGTACAAACAATTTTATAGATTTTCCGTTTAATTTATGACTACAGAAATGTCAAAATATGTATTTAGTATTTCATTCGACAGGCTGCTTTTTATTGGTTATACTCTGCCATTATTAGCTTTTAAATTTCACAGACTTGTTGAAGCAGTCACCTATGTGCAGCCCAACAACTGCAGCACTGTTATATTACAATTGTAAACTTTTCGGTTTAATGTTACTGAATGTACTTCCGCATTCAATGAACCTCATTTATTTTGGGCAGTCTCCGCCTGCAGGCGGGGTAACGGTCTCGCCAGCAGGGGCTTTTATGTGAATACGAATGAAAAATTCAGGCAATGCCTGGTTGACTTTCGACGGGACTCAGAAGGCTCGGAAAACGGCAGCGTGCTCTTGCTACAACATAACACTGATTTCTTTCTGATTTATGCCGGGACTAGAGGAAACACTAGTAACAGCTGAAGCAAGTTTACGAGATAGTAACAGACTGTAAGTGTTCGGAAATGAAGAAAAATCCTGTAAACATGGATCGATGTAATACAGCTGACGGATATAAGAAGTATAAACGAAAGGTGCGGGATTCTGTTAAACATGGGGAAAAGCTTTCCCCTCACTCTAAAACAAGGATCGACTCAATGGTACCTTTGCTAAATGAAGTTTATGGAAAAACACGTGATAAAAAGTTAGAGCATTTCGATACAGCTGAAGACTACAGACAACAACCGGATATTTTAAATACTGCGCTTGATATGAAAATGTATACTTTGCCATCACAGATTACGAATGAAACGGAAACACCACTATGGTCAGTTTCAGAGACAGCATTTAAAAGCAGAAACGACTCGGCATCCCTACAAGTTTCAGTCTTTGATAATCAGCAAGCCATTCCTACAAATTGCCATCCGCAGTCACGTATTCTGTTGTGCAAACGCTCCGAAAGGGCTCTCTGCTCAACCTCTCTGGGTTCATACCTCCATAGCAGTCTTGACCCTACAGACTCACGTAGGAAACGATCGGAAGAACAGTCTGTTGGCGTCGTCACAGAGATCAAAGCAATTCAGCAGACACGAAGACTCCTGGCAAATGCTAGAGAAAGGACCAGGGTGCATACGATCAGTGCTGCTTTTGAGGCTCTGCGGAAGCAGGTATCCATTTTTCTTTACTATTGCTATACACCTCTCTGCTACGCAATTGACAGCCATTTTAAATAGCTGAAAGATAGATTATCATTGTATTTGTCGAATTAGTTTGAACATATTCTATTCAATATATTAGTTTGACCATATTATGTATTGAAGGTTTTTAAGTTAATCTGTGCTTTGTCCTAATAACGTTGAGATTTTTTTTTTAATATAAAAACCTTTAAGGGTTTTTCTGTTGTTACTTTGGAGGAACCTTAAATATTTGTGTTGAATCCCAAAGCGAAGGTTGAATTGTGTAAAAAGATAGGAATGCTTGAATAAAATAAAACATAAAAGAAAAGAATACATAAAAATATTATCAAACAAAATAATTTGCACCACAGCGTTAGGTACTTTCAGCAGCCTACGATGATTTTGTTTATCCCATGAACTAGTACTGTACATTCACTGAGCAACTGTACACCAATTTACTCATTATCCAAAGAGCTTATCATGTAGCAACCCTGCATACTATGCAGATATGGGCCAACATCTAATGGCTGCATAAGCAAACCGAATGGGGGAAAAATATGATCTCCGTGATTATGAACATGGCATGATTGTTTGTACCAGAAGGGCTGCTTTGAGTATTTTATTACTGCTTATCTCCTATGATTGACATGCACTACAGTATATAGAAAAACATTTAAACAACAAAAACATCCAGTGAGCAGCAGTTCTGCAGACAAAAAATGTCTTGTTGGTGAGCTAGGTTAATTATGAATGGCCAGACTATTTTGAGCTGATGGAAGGTCTAAAGTAATACAAGTAACCACTCTGTACAATGCAGAAAAGCATCTCTGAATCTATTACATGTTAAAGAAGCTTGGAGCAGAGGGGGTACAACAAGCTAATGCTGCAGTCACACTGGCTTTGTAACACTGAACAGCTGAAGACTGGAAAAATGTAGCATGGTTTTGATGTGGAGATTGTGCAATGGTATGGGGAATGTTTTCTTGTCACACTTTGGGCCAGTTAATTCCAATCAATCATTGCTTGAATGCCACAGCCTATTTCAGGGTCAGCTTAGACCATTTATTTCAGTCCAGTACTCACACCCAGGCCACGCCATTAACAACACATTTTGGAACCACAGAAAGCAATAATATTTTTTATTAAATTAAACTTATTGCACATTATATCATCTGAAGAGTTTAAAGAAACATCTTAGAATTAGTGAAATAGTCCTAATTTATATAATTTTACATGAACTTGCATAGAACAAAATACCAAGTATACAACAAACACCAGCATTGCAAACCTTCCTGTAACCCTCTAATCCAAATTTTAAAAAGTACACAAAATGCAGAAAAGATGAAAACAGAAGAACTTATCTTTGTTCAAGTAGCAAAAGATAAAGTAATCAAAATTCCAATAAGCATCTCCCTAAGGGGTTCCTGATAAATAGAAGTCATAAGTATGTTCTTTACAAGCTTCAGTGTGAAGAAGCCTCTCTCACAGTCTACTTGTGTCACAGACAAAATGTCAACAAAAGCTTTTAGCCCAAACCAGTGGCATAGTAGATTTATTAGTAATTGTCTACTTTTATTGTAATTTTATACTTGTTATATACTTTTATTTACACAGGAGGCTATAGACACATATTGAACACAGCCATTATGGTTGCACAAGCCAGTGCACTCTTAGTACTGGTCCCAAGCCCGGATAAATGGGGAGGGTTGGATTAGGAAGGGCATCCAGCGTAAAACATGCCAAATCAAATATGCGGATCATGGATCAGAAATTCATACCAGATCGGTCGAGGCCCAGGTTACCAACGACCACCACAGGTAAAGTTAGCCAACAGGGTACTGGTGGAAATTGGGCAACTGTTGGCCGAAGGTGGAGAAGGAGAGAAGGAAGACATCTACAGAGATAGCAGGGAAAGGAGAAGTGTAGGAGAATGGAGGTTCCGGTTGGTACTATGATAAAGGGAGAGAGTTAGCTGATATGATGGAGAGGAGAAAGGTAGATATGTTGTGTATTCAGGAGACCAAGTGGAAGGACAGGAACATTGGAGGTGGGTTTAAACTTTGGGTTTAAACTTTTGATTTGTAGAATTCAAGGGTTATATTTATATTAAGTTTATCTTTTGTACCAGTGTAGATTTATTCATTGCTAGAGACTCAAAGCACTTTTGTACATCGCTCTGGACAAGGGCGTCTGTCAAATGCCGCAAATGTAAATGTAAACTGTTCTTTCATGGTGTGGCTGGAAAGAGAAATGGTGTAGGGGTGATCCTGAAGGAGGAATTTAGTAAGAGTGTAGTGGAGGTGAAGAGAGTTCCTTATAGGGTTATGAACATGAAGCTGGAAGTTGAAGATGAATGTTGAAGATAAATGTCATCAGTGCTTATGCTCCACAAGTAGGCTGTTAGATGGAGGACAAGGAAAAATTCTGGAGTGAGTTAGATGAAGTGGTAGGCATACCTAGGAATGAAAGATTGGTGATTGGGGCAGACTTTAATGGGCATGTAGGTGAAGAGAACAGAGGTGATGAGGAGGTGATGGGTAGGTATGGCCTTAAGGAGAGGAATGTGGAAGGGCAGATGGTGGTAGATGTTGCTAAAAGGATGGAAAAGACAGTGGTAAATACTTATTTTCAGAAGAAGGATGATCATAGGGTGACATATAAGAGTGGAGGAAAGTGCACACAGGTGGACTATATTTAATGTAGAAGATGCAACCTGAAAGAGATTGGAGACTGTAAGGTGTTCCCAGTGGAACGTGTAGCTAGACAGCATCGGATGGTGGTCTGTAGGATGGTTTTGGAGGTGAAGAAAAAGAGGAGGAGAGTGAGGACTGAAAGAAGAATAAGATGGTGGAAACTAAAGGAGGTAGACTGTAGTGTGAGATTCAGGGAAGAGGTCAGTTAGGGGCTCGGTGGTGGTGAAGAGGTGCTGGATGATTGGGCAACTACTGCAGAAGTGATAATCGAGACAGCTAGAAAGGTACTTGGTGTAACATCTGGAAATAGAAAGGAAGACCAAAGAGACGTGGTGGTGGAATGAGGAAGTGCAGGAGAGCATAAGGAGAAAGAGGTTGGCAAAGCAGAATATGGATTAACAGAGTGATGAGAAAAGTACAAGGTGATGTGGCAGCAGGTAAAGAGGGATGTGGCAAAAGCAAAGGAAAAAGGCATATGAGGAGCTGTATGAGAAGTTGGACACTAAGGAAGGAGAAAAGGATTTATACTGATTGGCCGGGCAGAAGGACCGAGCTGGGATGGATGTGCTGCAAGTTAGAGCAATAAAGGATGGAGATGGTGAACAAGGAAGTGGATAGGATTAGTAAGGAGGAAGTGAGAGCAGCGATTAAGAGGATGAAGAGTGGAAAGTCGGTTGGACCAGATGACATAACGGTAGAAGCATGGAGATGTTTTGGAGAGTTGGCAGTGGAGTTTTTAACCAGGTTGTGATTTGATTTGTGGTGAGAGTAGGGAGCAGGTTTATGAAGGGCCTGGTGAGGTGGAGGTACATGTTGGAGAGAAGGGAAAGGAAAGTCAGTAGGAGTATGACAGAGTACATGTGTGTGAATGAGAGGAAGGGCAGTGGAGTGGTGCGGTTGCAGGGAGAAGAGGTGGTGAAGGTGTAGGAGTTCAGGTACCTGGGGTCAACAGTGAAAAGTAATGGAGAGTGTGTTAGAGAAGTGAAGAAAAGAGTGCAGGCAGGGTGAATTGGGTGGAGAAGAGTGGCAAGAGTGATTTGTGATAGAAGGGTATCTGCAAGAGTGAAAGTGAAGATTTATAGGACTGTAGTGAGACCTGCAACGTTGTATGGTTTAGAGACCGTGGCATTGAATATAAGACAGGAGGTGGAGCTGGAGGTAGCAGAGCTGAAGGTGTTGAGGTTTTCGTTGGGAGTGACGAGGACGGACAGGATTAGAAGTATGGACGGTATGGAGACAGATGATCCGCTGTGGCGGATCATCTTTAGGGGAAGCCTAAAGAAGACGACAGCAGCAAAGAAAAAGAAATGTGCATATATATATATATATATATATATATATATATATATATATATAT
>JAAIIK010019896.1:445519-456193 GCA_014706435.1 Silurus glanis | reverse complement strand
TGTGTGTGTGTGTGTGTGTGTGTGTAAATATATATATATATATATATATATATATATAAAATGTGTATGTATGTATGTATGTATGTGTGAGAGAGAGAGAGAGAGAGAGAGAGAGAGAGTGAGAAGTAGAGACATAATAAAAGTATATACATTACAGTGTAAAAATACAAACGAACAAGAGACCACCAAGTAGTTACACTTTCAAACATACTGCACATAGGTAATTAAATTAGTGTTATTGTACATTTGTTGCATAAAAACTTTGTCATTGTTGTTATTGCACAGTAAAAACACAATAACAGTGTATATTCTGGTGACTGGTTTACAGAGAGAAGCTCTGATTGTAAAGTCTAATAGCAGCAGGGAGAAAAGACCTTCTGTATCGCTCCTTCAGATGCTTAAGATGTAACAGTCTGTCACTGAAGGAAGAAACTGTTTTATACAGGGGGTGAGAGCCGTTTTCCAGTAATGATGATAGCTTAGCTACCATCCTTCTTTCTCCCACCTCCTGTACATTGTCTAGGGGAATCCCCAGGACTGAACTGGCCTTCCTGATCAGCTTTTCCAATCTCTTCCTGTCTGCAGTAGAGATGCTGCTGCACCCGCAGACCACACCATAGAAGATGGCTGAGGCCACCACAGAGTCAAAAAAGGTCTTCAGTAGCCCTCCCTGCACTCCAAAAGACCTTAGTCTCCTTAGCAGAAAGAGTCTGCGCTGTCCTTTCTTGTCATGAATGCATGGACGAGCTTCTCTGCATCAGATATAGACAACATGTTTCTTAGCAATATTTCTACGGTGGAAGAAGGCTGTTACTGTAATATGGTTGATGTGATTTTCTTAAAGACAAGTTGCTGTCTAAAATAACTCCCAGGTCTTTTACTGTTGAACTAGTAGTTATAGAACATCCTTCTAAATGCAGGTTGAAATGCTGGAGCTTCTGTGTACTGGTTTTTGGGCCGATGAGCAAAATCTATCATCAGAATTTAATAATAGAAAGTTATGAGGCATCCAATCTTTTAACATTTAAGAAGAATTTGTAAATTGCCTCAGTTTTATCTGCCCAGTCCAGTTTGCTATTCAGATGAACACACAGGTATTTGTAAGTCCACTTTCACAATGTCCTTTCCCTGAATTTCCCTGAATGGGGGGTGGCTGTGAGCATCATCATTCTCACACACTGTATGAATAGACTAGAATGTACTCAATGTATTATATGTATCTGTGGATGGATACATTTATTTTTAACCACACTGATTTCTAAGAACAGAATCAAACTTATTTTACTTCAAAGTCACATTAATCACATTCAGGTAATACTTTTCTTTCAGTTTTAAACAGATGTATTCTTAATAAAGAGCTTAGTGAGTATATATATTCACATGTGAAATTAATGAATTTTTTTGCAGAGTCTTGGTAACTATAAAATCAATAACCAACAATAATATATACATTTACATATGTAATATTCTACTAAGATCTACTTTCTTTCTATCTATCCTCCTATCTGTCAAATTTACCCCACACTTATTTCTTTTAGTAACAACATTGTACAAAAATTTTTTAGCCTTAAAATCTTATCTCAAACTATAAAAAAAAAAACCTGTCAGTACAAAGGCAGAAAATATGCAAACAAACATTACTTCTGCAATTGAAAAGATGTATTGCAGATAAATAGTGCAATTCCTGATAAGGATACCATTTTCTCAATCATAAATATAAGTAATCAAATGCAACACATTTGTGCTTAATTACTGCTTGACTGTTTCTGATGTGCAAAGTATGCTGTGTATGTTTCTTGCCCTCTAATTTCAAAAGAATTTGTCTTTAAGTGGATTAAATTATGTCTGTTGACAACACTTAAGATTATAAAAATATGGCAGCCAATTCAAGCAAGCAAATAAAACTGAATTCTCAGAGTAGTCATGTACTCATTATGGCTTTCATTGATAGTCTGTGGTGTCAAAACATGGAGGATTGCTTTAATCAAATCCAGTAGCAGCTTAGAAGACAAGTAGACACTGTACCACTGGAGGTCTCTTCTGATACACTTAGATAGTTGCCACCAACCTGAAATCTCACTAACTGGCTTACCAAAGTCTGAGTAGCAAAGAACAGATCATTTAGATTATGTTAAAGAATTTAGAGCTTTTAAAGCTTCCAGTCTGTAATTCTAAATAAATCAGCATCACAGAGTGATTTCCAGCTTTGTCCTTTAACACTCAAGAGAATCATTGGCATGAATGCCAGCTGGTCCTTTTGCAGAAGGGGTGAAATGCAGTGGAAATGTTTTTTTGGGGTTTTTTTGGGAGATAAATTAAATTTTCATGGCAGAGTGTGTCTTTGCAATTAATTGCAACCCATCTGATCACTGCATAATGGTCTGGAGTATGTGGCAAATTGCCATCATAAAAACTGAGGCAGCAGTGTTTTTCTAAAAACATTAGGCCAAGGCCTAATACACACCTAAGTACACTCTGTAGAAAGCATGATGGCTCGAGGTGGAAGAAATGGGAGGCAGGCAAGAGTTTAACAACATTTATCTTGTCATCTTCAAATATTCACATTTTCTTTGACTTTTCAGTTCAACACACAAACAAAATTACCGTACACACTTTTGTGTGCGTACAGTTTCTTAAAGCTCTCTCTTGGCAGAATCCAATGGTTGACATTCAGAGCTATTAATGTTTAAACAATTACTTAACTAGGTCTGTATCAAGAATTTAAGCTATGTTCCATTTTTGATCTATACTTAATCTCATGGTGAGATCATATACACACATGGGTACATACATACCACTGATATTCAGATGACACTGAACTATGTATCTCCTTATGTAACCTACAGACACTCTTATTTCTCCTTGGATATCAGCATGTCTGGCAGATATCGCATTGTGAATACAGTTTATCGAATGAAGTTTAATCCTAGCATATCTAAACAGCTATTTTTCGCAGGTGCCAAGATCATATGCCAAGATCTTGTGATCTCAGTGAATAACTCTCTGACCTCAACTTCAGTCACTTTACATAACTTTTGTGTTCATGCTAATCTAACACATTCAAGTGATCATATTTGTGGAATGAACTTCCACAGCCGAGTCTCTAGCAGTCTACAAACAACATCTAAGGAAGTATCACTTCCAGTGGTTCTTAAATTTGCACTTCTCCTTTAAAGAAGAAAAAATCTTTCTAAATATTTTCTTACCAAACAGAATTTTTGACTGATTGCATTCTTAGTCAAATGAACCAGATGTTTTAATGAATCAGCAATAGAATGTATTTGTTGATTGAAACGTCAAAGTACTTTTGTACATTGCTTTGATTAAGGGGACAACTAAATGGCATAAATGTAAATGAGCAATGTGCCACATGGTACTGAAGACTGCCACAATACAAGCATAATTGTCTCCAGTGGCAACTTTTGCATTACACATGATTCAACTGAACCTGTCCAAGTTGTATGGGTTCAGTAGACTGAATAAATTGAATTGGAGATATGGTATTCCTCACAACTGTTCTAGAGTATGTTATTGAGGAGTATGTATCAAATATCAAGAGGTTAAGCATTGCATAATCATCAGGGAATACCAATTTTCTGACTAACTTGCAATAGAGCCCTCAGCGATAGCCTTTTGTTCTGGCTCATTCCATCCAAGTGTAAATTCAGCAGTGCTTTGAGTACCTTGCTTGGTGAATAGTTGAACACACTTTGGAAGTGCTGTAGGAAGCATTCATAGTAGAATCTGTGGTGTACCCCTTGTAACCATACTGCTGTGGTCAAAGCTTGCACTTAGTGAACTGATCATTTATTGAATTGGTTCACTCTGGGAACCCTTTTTGCCCCATCAAATTGTCCATAATTCAGACGGTGGTGCTCTAATGTTGATTAGCAGTATTTACATACATACATACATACATACATACAGTTGTGCTCAAAATTATTTATACTCCTTGGACAAATAAATACTTCATTTATAAAAACTACTTTGGCTAAACTTCCATTATATAAAATTTATATTAGTTGCTATGCACAAACCAACATATGTGTTAGCTAAACTTCATTTGTATACCAATAGAGATGGCCAGAGATTCTCTTTTGAGCCTGTTTAAAATTTCATAAATTTCATTCAATCTCATAAAAAAATTCCTTCTTTCGTGAAAGTGCACATGGTTTTACACTCCAGTGACTAATCAATGTAGGTCAAATCAATTAAGGCTGAATTATGTTAAATGGTAACACCTGCTCTTTAAATTATAATTAAAGGGGCAAAGCTTTAATATTTTTCAGTCACTGTCACCATGGCCAAGATGAAAGAACTCAGTCATGTTCTTCGTACGCATGTTGTCAATGCCCATAGTGGATGCAAAGGCTACAAGGCCATTTCGGAAGGACTGAAGAAGTTCAAGATGTTCAACACTGTCAAAAACCTGGATGGGCGTGGCAGGAAGCACAAAGTATACTCTAGGGCAGGGGTGGGCAATTAATTTTTACAAGGGGCCACATGAGAAACCTGAATTGTGTCAGAGGGCCACACCAACGATTACTTGAACTTAATTCTGCTATTTCTTCCATTGTAAAATGCACTAAATTATATATTTTGAATAGCTGGTACTGATAATTGGAAGAATAAAACTATTCTGTAAATATTTATATTAGGCAATGTGAAATTGTGGTGTATAGGTCAAATAAGAAAACAAAAACAATTATTGAATCAGTGCAATTTATTTTTAACTTGTTAATATCCACAAACAATGAAAAACAATTTGTTGGGTTTGCAGTTTTGCTAGCAACGCATCAGACTCCCGCACGTGCTCTTCATCAGACAGATTTCTGTATCCTCATGCTTGGTCAGGTAGTGGCGATTCAAATTATAATCCTTTAACACAGCGACCTGTGTACCACAGATTAAGCACACGGCTTTACCTTTAATTTCTGTAAAGAAATACTTGGCAGTCCATGTCTTGTTGAAAACACAGCATTTGTTATCAACTTTTCTTTTCTTAGCGTGAGCCGACATCTTGAGGGTAACCTGGCTAGCGTCACTTGTCGCTGTTCACCTTCACTCACAGCTCACGCATGCACATACGTCCAAACGTAAAAAAAAAAAGTACAAAAAAAAAAAAAAAAAACATTTTCGGTGGCCGGATTTTCAGTGCATCCATATAATTTATGATTGGCCTCACAGGGACGTACAAAGGGCCGGATGTTCCCCGCGGGCCGTAGTTTGCCCAGGTCTGCTCTAGGGTCTCTAGAAAGATCTGCCGCGATGCAAACAACAACCTCGTACCACCACTAAAATAATAATACTCTAATAGACACTGCAACCAAACAGGGGAGATTGTATCAAGATCCACCGTTTAGCGAATTCTGCATCGAGGTGGTCTCCATGGACCTCAATCCAGAAAGACACCACTCCTTACCCAGAGACACCGGGATGCGTGCCAGGCCTTTGAGAAGGGATCACCTAGATAGAAATCTGAACTCCTGGTCATCCATCCACTGGTCAGACAAAAGTTGACCTCTTTGGACATATGGATGTTGCAAAGTTTTGGCATAAGAAGGGAGAAGAATTCAATCCTAAGAATACCATTCCAACGGTCAAGCATGCCGGTGGTCAAATCAAGCTACGAGGACGCTTCTCTGACAGTGGTTTTATTCTTAATAAAAACCTGGTGGCATCAGCACACAGGCTCAACCTGCCAGAGAATTGGACCTACCAGCAGGATAATGACCTGAAGCATACGGCACGAGTGGTCAAGCAATGGTTCAGGGACAACAACATAAATGTTCTGGAGTGGCCAAGTCAAAGACCTTACCTGAACCCAATTAAGAATTTGTGGAGAGAGTTGAAGATCCAGGTCAATGCTAGGAAGCCTTTCAATCTCCCAACAACTGGAGGCTTTTGCGACGCAAGAGTGGGGAAATATTCCGCAGCAGACCTTTTAGAAATCTTGTGGAGACCTACAAGAAGCGTTTGCAGGCCGTCATTAAGAACAAAGGCTTTTTTGCTTTAATGCTTATATAAACATTGTAATATAAAGGGTATAAATAATTCTGAACATGGTTATTCTCTTAGTTATTTGTCACATATTAAATATATGAAATTATTATAAAACTCATTCATCACAAAAGACTATAAAAATAACTAAAGTATTAATAATTTTGAGCACAACTTTACATACATACGTATATACATGAAATATTATCTTAAAATGCACACTTCAATTTAGTATTTATTGTGTTTGAATATGAATTTAGAATGCTAGGAGTTGAGAAGAAAGAAGAGAGAAAAACAGCCAATTCTCTGAACAATAAAACCAGAAAACATGAGCACATAGGAAATTTAGCAAAACCAACACAAATTTATTATTTACACAACTTGCTATTCTTTGATTATTTTACTTTTAAAATAATTTTTTTCCCCTTATGCATTGTTTAAATGTGGTATATTACTATTAATTAATGTGCAAGAGCACGTTTAAACAATTTCAATTAGGGCACATTGTATTTCAGTTTTTCACCACAAATTTACATTGGAAAAATGTGGGGTGCTGCCTCGCTTATTACAATGATAACAGATAGCCTGTCCGTCAACATTATGCACTAAATTTCTAGTGTAGAAACTCAATGGTTTTGGAATAATTTTGAACACATTTATGAGCTAACAATTTAGGATTTATTCCGTTTATATAAAATCCTGTGATTTCAAGTGGATGATTATGCTTTATATTTCAGCCTATACAAATGAGACATGGCTAGCCACTTCCCATTTCTCACAAATATATTCCTAGGTTTTACCTACTGTGATGAATAATGATGAATGAGGAATGTTATTAATATTTAAACCCATGTGAAACAGGAAGTCACGATTGAATAATTTCATGTTCCCAGTCACCCAGGTGTACTTGACAAAATGTAATCTCAAAAATATCAATATATTTTACCCATATAAATGTATATGGTGTAAATATTTTTTTCTTGATAAAACTGTGTTGTTTGTGAAACAACACAACTGTGTTGTTTTCTAAACAAAAGGTTTTGTTCTTGTTCTAAACAATGAGGTTGGACTGTAGTTATTGTAACAACAGAGTTGAGTGAAGTGCGAGTGCACAGTCAGAGGGACTGTGTGCAAGTGTGTGCAATGTCCAGTGTGTAATATTTTAGAGAATGGAGTTGGTGTTGGTAGTCTAGGTGACCAAGAAGCTTGGTACTACTGACTCTCACCACTACTGAACCACTGATAAGCAGGGAAGGGTGGACACCCGACCCTTTCCTGAAGTCGACAATGATCTCCTTAGTTTTGTCTACATCATCAAGTTTGCTGACGAAACGACAGTAGTGGGCCTCATCAGCAATGATGATGAAACACCATACAGAGGAACAGGTTGCTGTTGTTGTGACAACAGTTCACGAGTTGTTCGACCTCCTCTCTGTATAGTGTTTCATCATCAGCAGTGAACTTAACAATGAGGTTTGATTCTGACTTTGCTGTGCAGTCATGTTCAAAGTGAACAGCAAGGGCTGAGCACACAGCCTTGGGTGGCACCTGTGTTCAGTGTGATGGTGCCTGATGTTCTGCTGCCGATGGGCACTGACTGTGGTCTCTCTGTCAGGAAGTCTAGAATCAAGTTGCAGAGTGGAGTGTTGAGTCCCAGTAGAAAAAGTTTCCCCACCAGTTGCTGAGGGATGATTGTATTGAATGCTGAGCTGAAGTCAACAAACAGCATTCTGACATAGGTGTCCTTTGTCTCCAGATGTGAGAGAAAAGAGGGCAGGGTGTAGGAGATGGTGTCATCGGTGGAGCGGCTAGTATGCAAATTGAAGTGGGTCCAGTGAGGTGTGCAGAGCAGAGTGAATGTGCCTCTTGACTAGATGCTCAAAGCACTTCATTATGATGGGAGTCAGTGCTACTGCACAGTAATCTTTGAGACACCTCACTGTTGACTTCTTTGACACCGGGATAATAGTGGTCTTTTTGAAGCTCGCAGGGACCACAGCCTGGCTCAGGGAGATGTTGAAGATATCTGTAAGGACACTTGCCAGCTGGTCAGCACAGTCCCTGAGCACTCTCCCTGGTATGTTATCCAGGCCTGCGGCTTTACATGAGTCGACTCTAGATAGTGTCGTCATCTGTGGCCAGGCAGAGCACCTGCTCCTCAGGGGTGGGTGTGGACTTGCATGATTGTATGATGTTCAGACCTTCAAATCACGTGTAGAATTCGTTGAACATGTCAGGGAGATGAGGGTCACTGTTGGTGGCATGTGATGTGGTTTTGTAGTCAGTTAGGGCCTGAATGCTATGCCACATGCATCTGGTGTATCACAGAAGTGATTGTAAATTTTCTGTGCATACTGGTGTTTTGCTTTTTTGATGGCTTTGGAAAGATGAGCCCTTGATGACCTGAGAGGTCCTTTTATTAGTTAAGGGCATTGTACAACCCCAGTTCCAAAAACTTTGGGTCACTGAGTATACCCAATCACTTTACTGACCTGTTACCAATTTGCCAAATGATTTTATTAATATTATTATTATTATGTTTTTTAAGTAGTTTCTTTTCATTTAATGCTACACGTCTTTAAAATGTAATTTCTAAGGATTTAATATAAACCTCTTACTGTTTTAATGTATTAATAATATTCCATATTACCTCTTTACCCTGTGTTTAACACTGCCTTTATAGGTGCCCTGCTACTCCTATGGACAGAAGCTATCCAAGCTGGCTATATTAAGAATTGCTTGCAACTATATCCTGTCACTGGCTCAACTTGTAGATTTGGACTATACACCAGACCACAGCAACATGAGCTTCAGGGAGTGTGTTCAGCAGTGCACCAGAACCCTGCAAGCTGAGGGTCGTTCGAAGAAGAGAAAGGTAAATAGAACTGAAGGAGGTTTTTCAAATTTTCAAAAGTGATTTAGATACTTTTTTGGTAAAGTTACTAAAGCATGCATTTCAATAATTATTTTGTATCAAAGCCTGCATGGCCACACTGTATGCAAATGCTGATGCTGATGATGCCTGTGGTTTGCAGAATTCAGACCATTGTCTGCGAAATATTTTAACCTGCCTGATTCATCCTGATGCCCTAATTCTCATCACTCGTGTAAATCTCATCACCACTTGATGCTTCTAGGGATGGTCCCACATAGACAGCCTAAACATACAAATGTGGATCTTACCATTAAGATTGCTTTGGACTGCAAGTGATACAATTTTGCTTTGATGGCTTAGGACTACAATTGCCACAAAAAGTTTAGGACTACAGTTGCAATAAACACTATTGCACTTTCTTCCATCAGTGAACAAAAAATACTTTTTGTTAAAGCTATAATGAATTCCCGATTACACAATTGTAATTTTTTGATTACAAGGAAATTATTTATAAATTAATATTCAGCCACATCCAAATTAGAGTTTAGCTTTGGGCGATTAAGAGGTGCAATAACAATTATAAGTCTTGGAATAAATTATAATAGTCTGAGCGTTTTTTTAATTTTTTTTTATGATGGTAGTGAAGGCACTGTCATCAGTCTTCTATATTCATATCTGGTGACTATTAAGATCATTGCAACTAAATGGCTTTTTTGATTGTGTTGACCCTTACCTTAACAATACAGACCCTAGCTCTTTGGAGACAAAATACATTTATCCAAAAAGAGGTGCACCTGGGCCTTAGAATCCAGCATGTTCCCACAAATTGGTCTGTACTGCCTTGGTTTCCTATCTCACTGGTGAATTAAATGTTTAGCAGGTTCCTCCTCTGTCAGATTGTGTGTCCCAGTTAAATGCAATGATTTGAAACCCACAGCCGGATTCCGTACACCTACAGGTTTGGCCTTTTTAGAGGGAAGCACATGCTCAAGACTATAAAAATAGTGCCCTCCCCAATAAGATTCATCATATCTCCGGATCATTTATACTTTAGCAATATTCTTAAGTTTTCATAATAAATTCTCTTACTTATCCTCAGTTATATTCATTATTTTAATGTATTTAAGAAAATATAATGTCCCACTGCTTGTATTCTGCAGTTTATTTGCCCCAGTTCAACTTATAGCCCCTTCTTAGTGAGGAAAGGGAAGCAATTTAATGACTTGTAATTCCAGCCCTATTAATAATTTACAAGCTTTTCTTAATCCAAAACTTTGAAGTAAAGTAAACATTTTAACATTGTCTCATTAAATACATTTATCAATAGAAACTGGAAAGGAACAGATATAAAGCTCTGAAGGGCACAGATAATACTGGTTCATTATAATTTAACATTTTAATTTAAGATGTGTTTTTAATTTTTACTGCAAAGAAAGAATGGTCTGCTTCATTTGTGAAATAATGTGCTTCCATTACATAAAGCAAAGTCAGAAGGAAAATAGGCAGGCGCTCCTCCCCCTCTTGCTGGCAGTCCCAGACACCAGATGTTTGCAAAGCTAGCTGGGAAGTCCTGCTGGCGCCATTCAGGGCAGAGGGCAGGGTGAAGGCACGCGAGTTGGAACAAGGAGAATTCACTCACTACAGGAATTGGCACATTACCCTGGCGGGATCCCCAGTTCTTCCTAAGCCATCTGTGCAAAAAGGAAAAAGTTCTATATCTATTAATGAGTGGGGGAGGGCAGGGAATCTTTTTGTGTGTGTGTGTGTGTGTGTGTGTGTGTGTGTGTGTGTGTGTGTGT